>JAADYI010000023.1:0-52055 GCA_023338185.1 Lagenidium sp. CBS 127285
GGCTGACGACGACTCTGACGCGGTGATTGTTGCGGGCAAAACAAAACAGACACCTCAATGGGGTGAACCATCTACCCGACCATCACTCTCGCCTCGGGCCAAACGTGGTCGCTCTCCCCTCCCTCGCGCTAATGACGTGGATGTACCGCCGGGTTACAAACGACACGTGATCACACGCCATCTGGCGAAGTGTGGTTAAGAACACTACATGTGGGGGATGGGGTACAAAATTTTACTGTAACCCTGCCCTGCAACATGATTTCATCGTGTAGCCACCCAAACACCCAGATACACTTGGAAGCACCCAAAACTCTTGGTTGGTTGCACTTGTCGTTGTGGTGCATGGTACCGACACATTGGCCGAAACTGCGAGCGGGAAGATCGCCACGACTGTCGTTGGGCGAGCGTGTCGCGCACGGCGGCATGTGAATGGTGTGTGGGTTGTTATTCTCACCCCTCCCATCTCGATTTGATTTTTGACGGAGAGGTTGGGGCGTTAAACCGAATAAATACTAGGAGACGCGATGGTGCCGCTCTAATGCTACAGCAGACTGGGGATCCCTTGCGAGCGAGTGATGCAAGTGCCTGCGTGGAGGAGGTTGCAAATCGAATGCGATCGGGTCACACGGAGCATGCGCTAGCGGTCACCGCCGGGGCGAGGAAGGCATCCTCGCTGGGGCGCTGGTGGTGGTGGACGAGCTGCTGGTGCGTTGCATCGAGGTCGAGGTAGCCCTCGAGGTTGCTCAGCGGGATCGCCTGGACGTGCGGGAAGCACTCGAGGTGGTGCCAGTTGATGCAGACGTAGCCGTTCTTGTGCTGGTAGACGACACCGACGCGGAGGCGGCCCATGGCGATCGTGTCCTCGCATGTCCGGCAGCACGCATGCGCCCGGCGCGTGCATTCGATGATGTAGGTGCCGTCGCGCGTCCATGGGGACTCGACCGAGTCGGGGCTCGAGGGGCACGGGAGGTTCATGGTGAAATGCTGCTGCTGCTGTTATCGCAGGCGGAGGCGGTCACGTGCTGTGGAGAATGGAAATTGCCAACTGACTGTCGAGGCCCTGGCCGACGGTGGATGCCGGTCGCGATGGATGCGGCCTTTTGACACCGCCGTTGTTGTTGGGAATAAGCGCTGGCGCACACAGCCGCGTGGGCCCGGGTCTCGCCAATGACGTTGGTTGCGGGGTCGGAGCAGCCGGAAACTGGGAAACTGGGGTGTGGGCGATCGCAATGACTTGGTCGAGATACCGTACGGGCCAACCTTCAAGGCTATTTTGTTGGTTTGTTCAGGCAATCCAGCACACACATCCAAAAGGCAGGGGGCTCTTGGCCACCAGGTCGAGACCAAGCCCCAGAGTCGCACCCACTCTCGTTATTCTTGCTGGGGCCAGCCACCCACCTGGAGGGGCGTCCGTCTGTCGGCAACTGTCGCACCATTGCGTGGTGTCTCTTGGCAATCGACGCTGATTGGCTCGAACCGAGAACCCTGCTGGTTGCCAGTTAAACCTCTGACACAAAATATCTCCACCTGACACGAAAGCCATGTTGTTTGAAGAAGAGATGAAAATGACCTCTTAAAATGCATTTTTGAACCGAACAGCAGATCCCATTTCAGTTTGGAGGCTGGACTTTGAGTATCGGACAGGATGCAATACTCAACAGAAATGTCGGCACATGTTGTTCAAGGTGTGTTGAGTCCGCCAGTATGAGCACCATACAATGTGGGCCGATATGACCCTCCTCATATGGCAACGTACTTCTCCGAGTTGCCAACAAGCGAAATTTTCCTCCAAGCTTTCGCTTGTGGAGGGTGGGCGATCAACACGACACAAGTGAAGCATATGTGGAAGTCCACAATTCGAGATGTTTGAGATTTTCAAATGATGGATTTGTCATCTACAAAGCGTACTGAGCAAAATTTTGAGCTGTGCTGTCGATATCCCCCTGCCTTGGAGAGCGTCGCCCCGGTGGTTACCAAGATTCCATCTCGCTTGTCCCAGTTTCTTCGAAGGGCTACACACTCGTGGAACGGAGTTGATATGGATTATGAAAATTTATGGAGTGGCGAGTTGGGAAAAGAGCCGCATTGAGCTTTGTCAACGCAAACCTGCAGACTCAACATAAGTACGGGGGTCCTTCATCGAGAGCAAAGTCACTGCAATGGCAAACGTACCACAGAGTATCCTCATCTTCTCAAATGACAGCTGTGGTCACAACTCTTGAGGAACTGAAGGTGTTCAACAGACATCAAACAAATCCAGCAGGTTTGTTAGGTGCTTGGCAGTCGTGAAAACCAAGAACCTTGATCTATGTTGTGCATGGCTTGAGAGATTCAATTACGGTTTCGGGAAAAGGTGTATGTACTTCCCACAATCTACAAACTGGGCAGCAGGACTCCTGCTGCAGGAGCCAAGAAGTGCGATGCAATGCGTAGCAATTGTCACTGTTGTGCTAGTTGTACTACGTAGTATTGGATTACACATGATGCTGGCCACTGGTTCAGCGAATAGACACAGCTACGCAGCGTTGGGATCGCATCGATCCATCGATCGTCTACGATTATTGATCCTTTCGTGGTTGGAACCGTCGCGTCTAGTTCTGTATTGCTCTCCAGTCAGTACAGTACTCCATAGTTTTTGTTTCTCAACTTCCAGGTAAATAGCTAAATTTATCCAGTACCAATTCCTGTAGAATTGAAACTGCTTGTGATGAGAACTTTCACTTGAAAGAAATCACCATACAGCTCACTACGTACACTGCAGGCGATGGATTTACATTTTCATGGTGGAGAATCACACGTGAATCCGCCATTCGTGGCCCTAATTACTGCTTCAGATCACGCCAGATACTACGTTTGACTGTTCAATATGGAGAGAATCGTGAAAACCACTTGTTCAGGAACATCCCAAGCGATCCCTCGAAACCCGTTCTTGTTCTAGGCACAACTCCCCTCTCATCTGGTCAGTATGGAGGAGCAACCACCCAAACGATACACGAGGAGAGCATTGGCCTATGCGCAAAGGAACGATCGATCACTCAACATAGTCAAGCTCCCCGATGGAACGAGACGATCTGCAACGCTGAGTTCCCTTGTCACAGTCATGTTGAGAGCTCGACGCAAATTGACAACTGCGAGAACTCACAAGGAAGCGCAGCACATGGATTTCAACATGGAGGCCTGGCTGATTGGGTGGCTGAGGGCGTTCGAACCGTATTTTCACCAATCATGCTCTTCCAACCTTCATGATTGGCTGAAACGTTGTACGAAATGGTCATGATTTGCCACCTCAGCGATCTTTGTTTGCCACATTGAAACAGTCATGAGGTTTCGATGGGTTCTGCAACGATGCCACGCCCAACTCGGATGCTGCATGGGCGCTGCTACACTGTACCTGGTCCCATCCCATGGCGGGGGTGTCTTTCGGCGTGCTGGTCACACATCTTGCTACGTAACACGCAGCGTGTGTCGGTGCGGACTGTCGCTTGATGACTCGAACCATATAACATCGCCGCATTGCATCGTCCCCCGCGCCGTGGAGCTGATGCTGCGGTCAACCGACTCACGGCTCAAACTTGCCGCGATGTTGTGAGCGATCCCCGAGGACGTCAAAGTAGCGACGCACCCAGCTGGCGCGGAGGATCTCGGCTGTGTTGCCGTCGATCGCCACCGGCACCGCGCCCTTGTGAAAGATAAACCGGCTATCCAGTTCGTAGGCGGACCCGTCTTCTCCACCGAGGAACACCGCCCGCTGGCCATAGTCCTCCGGACGATCCTCTACCAAACGCAGCTTGAACAATCGACACGGGACCACCACCACGACCTGCTCTTCCCGCGGAGCCCCGTCGCTGCCGTCGTCTTCGCGGGGCATGAGCTTGATCTGCGGGAGGAAGCGGGGGTCCAGGAAGCCCACGCGCTGGCACATTCGACGAAAGTCCTCGTGATACACCGAGACAGAGAGACGCGTCGACTCGGCGCCACTGGAGACCGACACGAGCTCCGTGGGCATCGACGCGGGGCGCGCATCCCCAGGCGCCGACGTCTTCAGGGATGATTCGGATGACGTCACCGAGACCCGTGGATGGGGCCGACGATCCGAACCCAAGTACGATAATTGGCACTCGCCGCCCTCGCGGAGCATCGAGAAGGCCAGCTCAAGGAGCGGCATCTTGGCGCTGGCGAGGCGAAATGCGCAATTGAACAACACCAGATCCTGCGTGGTGACGAGTGCTTGCACATCCGACGACGACATTGACGGGCCGTGGACGATGCGCAGGTTGGCGCTGGCCGACTCCCAAGTCTGCATGGAGGACACAAACGACGTCGCAAATGCCGCTGCCTCGGGCTGGATCTCCATACACGTCACCGAGCCTGTGGGACCCACAGCTGCGCTTGCAATGAACGCATCTCGAACACACTGGTAGCCGATGACGACGACGTGGAGCCCACGGATGCCGTCAGGGACAATCGAGGGACACGTCCTACAGCCCACGGCTCGAACCGTGGGCGGCAATCCTTCGGCAATTGTGGCGATCGTCGCGGACGTGGGCCGTTCGAGACATGGCAGCTCGCACGTCTGGGCCAACTGCACGAGGGCCATGGTGGAGGTCAGAGAAGAGCCACCGTCGTAGATCTCCGGCAACGGGGCAAAGTGATAACCGTCGCGTTCGCTTTCACCGTCAATCTTCACACGCTTGTTGTGGCTACTCCCTGAAGTCATCGAGTGAGTCATCAACATGGCGTCGCCGGGGTGACAGTGCTGGTGTGGCTGGAGTTGCTGTGGATGGACGTGGATGCTGCCGTTGTATGTTGTCGAGAGGGGCTCGTTCGTGCCAGACGCCGTAGTTGATGGTGTCTTGCGCAGGCGAATGCCATTCCGGTGCTTAAATCGCGCGAGCCACCCGACCGAGAGCACGAGTTCCTCGTCCTTGATTCCATGCTGCTGCTTGAGTCGCTGGGCCTCCTCGAGAATCACCGCCTCAGTCAAGACTGCCGCTGGTGGGGTGTCAATGGCGTTCATCCCAACGGGCATTGGCCCTTGCGGTACCTGGCCACCGCCCCCAAGCACGTGCGCACGCACGGCACGGACGAGATCCGCCTCGAACGCTGGGAACAGGGGCTTGCGCTTGCGCTTCATATTGGGGTTCGGGTGATGGTCAGCGTCGAGGCGCTGCCAGTCGAGGCTCAGGATCTTGGACAGCGTCGAGCGGCCGACCTCCCAGCCAAACTTGGCCGCGATCTCCTGCCGGAGCGCATCCTGCGAGGGCACAGCACTGCCCCGGGCCTTGCACTCGCCAACGCGCTGCTCGCAAAAGGTCTTGACGATTGACTTTTCGTGGATCGACAGCGCCGTGCGCGTCGACCGGGGCTCCCTAGCGATGGCCCCGACAGCAGCAGCGCTGGGAACGGCCACGGTGGGGGGAGCAGCGGGGGCGGAGGTCGTGGTCGTGGTCGTCATCGTCGATGAGGACGCCGAGCCCGATGACGACCCGTGGGCCCCCTGGACCGTGCTCGACAGCCCCGACAGCGACGACGGCGGCAGCGTCACCATCGGCGCGGACTCGACGATCGACGCCAGCAGCGCCGCATCGTGGCTGCTCAGATCAGCGGTGCCCTCGGTTCCATTGCCAGATGCATCGAGGTTGCTGCTGCTGTTCATCGTGCCGGGTTCTTGTAGAGAGAGACAGCAGAAGTGTTGGACACCACATCAAGAAAGCCCCAAACAAAAAGGTGCTGTGAACTAGCCTCAACTGGGCTAGTTCGCCAACACCTGGCCCAGCCATCACCTTTGCCATCATCAATCGATGCATGATAACAAGACCGATGCGGTGATCGAGCGGCCCTACTGCGCCGTGTGCCGCCGCTCGAGCGACGTCAAATGGGGGAAACATGTGTACACGAGGGCCCATCAACGAGCCGCCGCCGACTTCCTCGGGGGGCAGCTCGCGCTCCTGCGCGGCGTTCGGGACGGCGAGCCGTCCACATGGTCGGCGATGCATTGTCCATTCTGCGAGATGACGCTGTGAGTGCAGCATTGTCGCTTCTTCTGGTGCGGACTGTGGAGCTGGTCGGTCGGCCGTCGACTGACGCATCAGCGATGGCTTGTTGCAGGCGGACACCAACGGACTACGTAGAGCACTACGGCGGCGTTGAACATCGGCGGGCGGTGACCGCCTTCTGCAAGCACCACAAGTGCGATTCCGACCGGCAACTGCGGGGATTGCTTGTGCTCAATGCTGCTGATAGACAAAATGTATGCCCTGTGAAATGGGACTTCGCGAAGTTGTCACTGATGACGTTTTCCTAGCTGCTCGCGCGGTTCACGCCAACGACGCCAATGCAATACGGTACTACCCCGACAAGTGCGATTTCCACGCCCAAGACACCACATGCCTCAGAGAAGCAGCAGGGAAATGTGGACGAACAGAATCGATCTACTGCGGCTGAAGCGTTCTTGACAATGGCAGCGTCGCGTCTGGAGGTACGGACCGCTGGGCAGCCGGCAACCTGTGAAGAGAATTGACGGCGCGAATGGCTGAGCAGCGAATCCAATCGATCCAAAGTGACAAAGGCCGAGTGGCTGCGCAATCGACATCAAGTGCGAGTCGGAGATCAGTTGTCATGGGCCCGCAAATCCGTGAGGGCACGCGCTGTCGAACGGTCTGAGACTCTAACGCTAGTCGCTCGTTTTGCCTCATACCTGAGTTCATTGTCGCATTGTTTAGGCCACAGCAGCAAATGGCGTCATTCAGAACCAGCTTGGGCGGCACGAAGGCAAACGAGTGTGGGGTGGGGGTATCGTCAAAATCAGGTACCACCTCCTTTCCAAGTGGTATTTTAGCCATACGTGCGTGGTGCTGATGAAATTGGGGCAACCATCACAGGAAGCCGGAATGGATCCCATGGGGAGTTGATTTACTTGTACAAGCGGAAGACGAGAAAAAAATGGGAGATGTTCTCGCCGACCAAGCCCCATATACTCATCGTGTTACAGATCTCGCGCATGGTGACGGTCTCAGCAAAATTGTCCAAGTTGACTGGGGCGGGGCAATCGGCAACGTTCACACGTCGGCGGTCCCACCATGGATGGTTGAAAGCGAAGATGAGTACCGAAAATGCAATCGTCTCCAACCGGAAAAATCACATTCAACCCAACAGATAGCCACCTCAACCAATGTCAGAGTTGGCCACGGTCAAGATATCTTCTCGATTCTGAACCCCGTTTACGATGAGAAGACCTGGCTTCCCAATTTTGGTGGTGTTTGGCAAGAAGGGCCCCGGATTAAGACCAAGAAAGCTTTCCAGAAGCTCTCAAACTCGAGATCAAAGCAATTGTCCGGACCAGTGACGTTCGAGTCCACGTTCGTACCTCTCCGTCGAGAATACTGCCCAAGCGAGTCTGAGTACACAACTTGCACAGGTACTAGCGATGCCCTCCCCAGCTCATCGTCTTCTGCAGGCGCTCTGGCATCGGGAGTAGCTGCCCAGGCTCCACAGTTGCCACATGACGAAAAGACGCAACTTCTCGTTGCGCAAAAAGAGAGACTGAGGTTGAAGCTGGCAGCAGCAAGACAAATTACAGGGTATTCACCCAGCTCCAGATCACACGAATCAACTTGAGATTAAAATCACAAATCAAGAAAACTGGTTCGACGATCGGGCCACAAAACAACGTCAACCCGATTGTAAATATTTGATTTACAGCATCCTTCTGCAACAACTCAATGCCTTGTCTGTTTGCCTTGTTTAGATCACGTTTCAGAAATCGGGACCAGCGAAACTGAGGATCTGCTGGTTGTGGAAGATTTTTATTTTCAGTTCAGAGGATTGGAGGATGTGCTGTTTCCACCACCGATATCATTGAAAACATGATGAGCACCACTAACGATACTTCAGTCCTAAATCCAACAATTGCTCCTCACGTTGGCCATTCGTCCTCTCAAAATTCACACGTCGCGTCACACTCGACGGTCACGATCTTCTTCACTCCTTTACTTGCTGGCGCTCTCGGATTTTCTCGCTCAGTCTATTGCCAGCCTTTGTCAATGCGTGTATACAACATACAACCTCACAATGCGTGAGAAACTCTTGAGGCATCTTAGCAATTCAGATCACTCCAACAAACAATCGATAAACGTGACGCGATCCTGATGCCGCGATGCCTTCTCAACATAACCCCGACAACCGCGATTTGGAGGTTTGGCCCAATTGAATCATTGGAAGTGCAATCAGCGAACGGTTTCGGAGGAATATTGATGGTAAAACCATTCATGAAAGTCGTATAGGCTAGGATCAGCACCTGCCGAGTGCTGCCAATTATACGAGCAGAATGGACCGTCAATTCATCGAGTTCCCCCAAGACCTGCAAGAATAATAAACGAGTCAAGTCCGTCGTTGTCGACAAGTTCAATTTGTGATACTTATCATGCCATCATAAATTCCTACATCGTGAAGCGAGGGCAATATGCTCAACTGCAACCCTTCACGACGACTCTCGTGGACGGACGCAGCTGGACATATTGCTTCACCACGAGGGTCTTCTAATTCGCGGTTGCCGCGGCCTTGGCGTCCTTCTCCGCGAGGATCTTCTTGAACTTGTTGACCTGCGAGGAGAAAGCTTGGTTGCACTTGTCAGTGAATGGCTTGCGCATGTCGTACGCGTCTTCGCCATCGGCATAGTAGCCCTTCTCGATGTCGTAGACCCTGTAAAACGTAACTCAAGTCAGTTCAACAACACATCAACGTGTAATTCATACATAGGTCTCGTCATACTGGTACTCAAGCGTCTTGCGGTAGAGATGGATTGCAGCGGCGTTGCCTTCACGGACGTGTAACGACACGTACTCGGCGTTGAAGTTCTCCACCATAGCGCGCTCTGCAAGATATATCAAAGAGAAAATGTTAATACAAAATTTGCAACCACGTGAGTGAGCAACACATACGGGCAGCCTTCATCAGTTTGGTGGCGATGCCACACTTTCGGTGAGTCCGAAGGACTGCAAGCGATGTGATGTGGCCGTGGGGGACCGAAGCTTCCTCCTCCCTAAGAAGAAAATACCGGGCGTCAGGTTGCGCGATACTTCGACAACAAATGGAAATGCGGTCCGACGCACATCTTGGCCAACACGTAGCCGACAATCTTGCCGTTGTGGTCTTCGGCGACGTAGAGGAGTTGCGGCCAGGACATGATGTGGTAGTAGTAGTACTTCATCTGGTAATTCTCCGGGAGACACCAGAGGTTGGCATTCTGCATCTGCAGGAGGTCCTGCATCTGTGGAACAGCCAATAGTCCCAAACCGTCTATCGATCAGCTCGCCGCGTACGTCGTCCCTCTTCCCCGCGCTGAGCATCGTCCATGGTCGCATTTCGTACCGTCGCATTGCGGATCGAGACCATCGTTGCCGCGTTGGGATGCTTGTTGGCGCAATTGATCCCAAACCAATTGCCACTCACCACGAACCAGAGGATACGACGACATTGGGACTATTTTGTCTTGCACGCTACGAATTCAAAAAGAATCTCCATTTTCGCCAATCCGATTATATCTCCAATGCAGTTCCAAGCTGGATTTCAAGCTGAAAACAGCCGCCTCCAAATACAAAATCCGAAAACACGGTCAATCCGCCGTGATCGATGCCATCGGACGGTGGAACGATGGCGAGAAGGAAGCTTTTGCTTCACCCCCATTTTGAACCACCGCGACCAGTGCGCGCCACATTCGACGGCCGCGCGACGACAACACGGTCCCCGGTTGCCCTGGGGTCCTCGCTCGCCTGCCTCTGATCGGTCCCTCGCCCGTTGCGCCTCTCTCCCTCTCCTCGCATTCTCCCCCCCCCTCGATCTCACCGCCCCGCCAGCTCCCTCACGACGACCCAAACAGCCCATAACATGAGCGCGGAGAACGGCGAGCACCGGGTCAAGCTCAAGCTCAAGCTCACGGCCCCGCTCGTGCAGCGCGAGGCGGCCCACCAAGGGCCCGAGCCCGTGGCCCTTGGACCGATCCCCGATCGGCCGCTGCTCATCGGCGCGCGTGGTGGCGCGGCGCTCAAAGACCTGCTCAGCACCGCCCCGAACCCGGAGGAGGCGATCCGGGAGTTCCAGGCATCGTACGGGCTGAGCTTTGCCGCGACGACCGGCGCCAAGCGCGGTCGGGGATCCACCCCCGAGCAGGCCGAGGCTGTTCCCCCCGTCGCGGCTGCCCCGAAGTTTTCGTCCGCTGAGCAGCTCCTTGATCTCCTCCGCGTTGGTCGCTCGGGGGTCTATCAGTCCCTCCTGGAGCGACTCATGCAGGAGATGCTCCTGCGCATTGAGGAACTATCCCAGGAGGAACTACAGCGGCTCCTGGAGGCGACATTCCCGTACATTGAGTTTCGCGAGCTTCGGAAGATCCCCATCGCGATTCTGGCCCGACAAGAGGACACTCCGGAGGTCTATCTGCGCGAACTCACGGAGAACCGGCGGATTCTCCACGAACTGCCGGTCCATGTTCGCCGGAAGATCATGCACGTCGACAAGCAAGAGCTGCAATATTTCGTCGAGCAGTGCACGCAAGAGTATATTGAAGAGAAACTCGAGTGGTATGCCAAGCATCCTGGTCAACCGTTGTCAACGAAAGCCACCAGTGCAAATCACTCCACATCATCGCATCATCGATCCACGGGCGGTACCAGTGCCCTGGCTGGCACGAATGGAAATGATTTGTGGAATGTCACAAGCCACATGCCATCACCGTCGTCGCAGCACTCTCACAACCCGTGGTTCACAGCTCCTGAAGAGCGGCGACGACAAAGCGCTGCGCTGGCAACTCTTACTGAAATGATTGGTGACTCTGAAACCCTGTATTTATCGACAATCGACATCTTGAAAGACTACGTCATCGCGGCCAGCATTCCTGGAAGCACGAACACAAGTGCCAAGGAATACGTTGACTACGTTCCTTTTCTCGGTGCTCTCCGCAATGACTTGGCCAACCTTCAGCGAGATCGAACGACATCACTTCTTCGAACCGACCCTCTACACAAATTCATATGGTTCCTCGACCGAGCTGTCAAAAACCAGAACGCTCTTGATATTTCTCAATTGCACGAGTTGTTAGCATTTGTGAAGAAGATTCGACTGGGGGACTTGCCGCTGAACAAGAAGTTCAAGAAATTTGAAAGTCAAGAGGAAGAAGAAAACTTTGAAATCGTCCTTGGTCCTCCACCAGTTGATCAACTTTTACTTGTGTTGGAAAAAATTGGAAAGGCTGATGCTAGGATGATATTCGCAGAGCCTGTGCCTGACGATGTCCCAAACTACAAGGAAATTATCAAAGAACCGATGGATTTATCTACAATGAGGAAGAAGGCCAAGAAGGGCAAATACAAAACACTGGATATGTTCACCGACGATTTCAACCTGATGATCAAGAATTGCATGAAGTTCAACCCTGACACAACCATTTTCTACAAAGAAGGCAAAAGAGTTGGAAAGCGGGGGCTCGAGATCATTGAAAAGAATGCTGTGTCTCTTCGTGGGGAGCCTCAGCGAATTCGTGCGAAGAAAAGGAAGAAAAGTGGGACGGCAGAGGCGATGACAATGCTCACAAGCACAGGCATTGTGACGTTGAAAGACTTCGGAGATGTGGATCAAACAGGGATGGTCTTGGAGGGCTTATGTGAGGAGGTTCTCGCAGACATAGCGATGATTTTGAGTGACCCCTCCGTGAAGCAGACTCTGTGTGAGTCCCTGATGAAGACGCTTGCACTTTGCTCGCAGCGAAGCGAGCTGCCAACCGATAATGTTGTCTGTCGTGGTCTAGTCCAGCTGATTCAGATCGGAAATCCAGCCAGTGTGCGACGTATGCTCCGGAAAAAGGAGTATATTCTACGTTCACCGCAAGTTGTGACTATGCGCGTTGCCCTTCCGTTACTTCTTCGAACAATGTTAACATCACACATTGGACTGACTGGTAGCGCATCTAGCCGCCGCGAGGCGATCAAGGGTGGCCTTGGATCTGATAACTCGCTGTGGGAAAGCGTATTGCGTACGAGTCTTGCCACTCGGTCGCTAATGAAGGCTTTCATTTTGCAGTGCCTAAAAGAAAATCGCCCGGAATACGGAGTCAATCACCTTCATCACTTGGTTGCTGTCGAAGGTGAAGGTTTCTTTCGCGACCGCGTCTTCCTTCATGCGGTTGTGGAGCTTGTTCTGTATCACATCAAGGCAATACCATTGCATGTACAGGATCAATCGGCATTGGAGGCTATGAGGAATTCGAGTATCTGGAGGCACATTGTTGATGGTTTTCTTGTGGCGCAACTGTCGGTAAAGACTCGTGATGAGCACAACCAGCAAGGGAGGTTGTTAGAATATTTCGACGGGGATGAGTCCCCTGAAGACGTCCAAATGGTTGGGGTGAATCCGCGTACTGTGAAATCGTTTCCAGTGGCGGTCTTCCACGAGAAGGTGGCTATGCTGTTACTTTCGGTGATTCAGCACATGAAGAAGGCTGGTGCGAAGGTGGAAGAGGATGGAGTGGCTTGCTATCTCCGCCAAACATTGTTGTTGCTTCGTCGTCTTTGCTCGTCTCTGAGCGAGTTCGAGTTGTTGTGGAATAGCTCTGTATTTGAAGTCTGTCACGAATTTTACGAGCAATTGCTGGTCGATTGTCCAAGCGTTCGTGCTCTTATCTTTTCGGCTGACGTGGAAGCGGAACCGGAACCAATCAAGCCAACAGCCAACTCAACAAGTGCGACCAGTAATAGTGGCGAGCTCGACGACAAGTCGCCGGCTCAATCTGCGGTGGCAACAGCTACTGTCGATGAACACGGCGAGGATCTCGAGGCTGGCGAGATTGATGAAGAAATGGAGACGTAAGATGCTCTCGTGCGGTGCACCGTCCATTTTAGAGATCGTGACCATGTTGAGTGTGGTCACGTTGTGCTTGACATCATCAGGGGATCATCATGATAGGATAAAATGTAGATAGAAATTAATGGTGATTGGTCGTTTTGCGAAGTTGGCTGAATGCAAACAAAGTGGACGCTGCTCCAACTTCATCTCGGTCAAGATGGAATCGGGGGCAGTGGAGGAGAGGCTGCGTCTGCAGTTTGGCTCGGCGTCGACGACCATCGGCACGCGATGGTACACCGCCGAATGCAGCGCCAGTGACGACAACGTACGTAGCTGCTTAAGTGTTTGATGACGCCCAATGGCTGAGATTGATGGTCGTCGTGTGTTTGACAGGTCAAGCAGAGCGCTGGGCTTCCGCGCGTCCTAGCTTTCGAGGCCAAAGGTGCGGGTCGAGAGGGGGGCGACAATGTCACAGGTGGCGTCACGTTGACGCTCATGATCGCGGCTGTGACTCGTAGGTCGTATCCGACGCCTGGTCTCGGCGGTCAAGGCAGTGAATCGCGACGATGGCAATGAACCGCCGGAGCCCTCCGTGAGAACGACTTGGTAAGTTCCGTCTGAGCCGCGATGGCGCCTGCGTGTGCGCGACTTTTACTGACCTGACCTACGTGACGTGGGGCCGTCTTCGTGTACCGTAGGGGTGGAGGCGTCCAGGTGTACGATCACGGGCCTTCCTCGACACCCACTGTTGATGGGGGTCCCGCAGACCACGGCCTGTGGAATTGGGGCCAATTCTCCGAACGAAACCTCGTCGAAATCGACGAGTTCCGCCCGCACATGCCGCTACACAACTTTTACGAGGGGCAGTGCGTTGCTCGCGAAGGGAATCTCACGGTGGCAACATGGGACGCGGTGGAGGATCGCCTTCGGGGGGCCCTGGAGGCCAGCGACAACCTTCGGTTTGTCGAGACCCTCGTGGACATGGACTCGGCGTGGGGAGGCCTCGCGACGGAGGTGCTCGCTTATCTGAACGAAGAGTGTGCCAGCGCCGTGGTTGTGACGTTTGGGAATGACTGGGCGTACCCCCTTCCCGACCAGGCCCAGGCGAATGCCTACAGTGCCGGCCCGGACAGTCGCGATCAGACCAAAGTCCAGGCCCGGAGACGGATCAACCTCGCATCCTCGGTGGCCTCGCTGGTCGAGCACTCGAGTGTGTTCGTGCCGCTCGCGATGCAACCGCCGGGTCCTATGGCGACCTTGGGTGATTGTTATGCAAACGCCGGGCGTGTGGCGATGGCACTGGAGACAGCGATGTCACCTTTCCGCCGTGGCTTTGGCTCCATCTACTCTCTCCTGGAAGGCATTATCCCGAGTACGAAGATCATGGAGCTCTCTGCGCTTATCCCATACGCTGAAGACCCCACGGAGCTCGTGGTTGATCGAACGTCGCTTTCCGAGGCCGTCCAAGCCAAGTGGCTCGAGTCCTCGCTGCTGCCCGCGTCCCGTCCACCCCGCCAGCTCGGTCAGGCATCGTCCATGGCAGTTGCGGCCCCTCGGTATCGCTTCCGCCGGCTTCACCTCCGGGGACACTTCTCGGCGGCCACTCACCTCCAGGAGACCATCGACCGTTTTCAGTCGCAGGAGTTTGTGGTGCAGTGGTCCCCGCGCGCCCTCGACAAAGCCAAGGACGGGGCCTCGGATCGGGATCTCGAGGGTGTCTCGCAGTTGTCCCTTTCGACACGCGTTGGGACGTACGTGCGCCATCTCACTGACCAGATCGGCCGGCACCCGGAGCGTCGGGTGCTCTATGAGTTTACGCAGGCGGGGATGAACGTCGACGCCCTCAGCGAGCTGCAAGCGGCGCTTGGGGACCTCGCCGCGGGCTACGCCTCACGCTCTGATGACGACGATGACGACGGGCGGTGAGCGGTGTAGCGATGCGCCATGAGACGACACGCCCCGAACGCGACACACACACACACACGCACATTGGACTTTGCCTGTTAGAATATGATACAGTAAGGCGCGTTCCCCATTGAGCTGTTTGTGTTCGAGGTTCACTGGTGGCCGCATAAACACGCAACCGCGGACGACTTGTGCGACTGTGCCACAAACAAGACAAGCACACTGCACGGCTCTTGGTGGAATGAAAATCAGAGAATTGCAAAACTGGCCGACCACATTGGAACTCGGCGGCCTTCGGTGGCAAGCTGTGACGACTTGTCTCGCCCCCGCCTCACTCAACGTGATCTCGTCGAGACACCACAACACCCACGCGCGACACACACAGCATCGTCCCTCTTTCGTCTCGGCGTTGTCACCGGGACAACCACCCGTTCGATGGAGCCATCGTCCTCGACAAAGGCCACTGGCGATCCCCCCACAGCTGACGACCAGCTTGAGCACCCAAACAGCCGCGGACCAACGACGACAACCCAGCGTCAACGTCTTACCAGCGCACCGAACCCGACCCATGCACAAACGAATACCGGAATGGCGACTACAAGAACCACGTCAGTGGTGAGAGGTGGGCGGCGACGGGCCCCAAAGCCCAATCGCCAACGGTGCAAGGAATTCCGCGAGCGCCGCAAGGCTTACGCCCAGGAGCTCGAGGAGCAAGTCCAAACCCTCCACGACGAGGTGGACCAGCTGACTCGACGAAGATGCATGTACTCCGCGCGGCTCCTCCAGCGACGGCACCATTCCTTTGGTTCACTTGAGAAGACTATCCGCGAGTACTTTGCGCTCTTCCGCCATGGTGTCGCGGCGGAGCGGGATCCGGACATGCCGGGACGTCTCCAGATGCAGTGGGACTACCTCCAACGTACCATCGACCCGACGACCGAGTACGGTGAGCAGAAGGGCCCTGAGGGGTGCCTGACACAATGGACCTACTTCACGGCTGCCCACGCGACTTTTACCGGCGAAGTCATCCGTATCGAGGTCACTGGGACGGAGGACGAGCCCGTCCTCTATTGCCACACAGTTTATCACTGCATCTACTCGCGCAACACGTTTCGATATCTCTATCCGCACACTCTCCACAATGAGGACCTTGTTCAGCGAATGATCGGGGTTCATGTTGCGTGTCCCGTCGTTGGAATCTTCCGTTTCACGGAGGAGGGGCAGATCACGGGTGAGGACGCCAACATCGAGGTCGCCGAGGCTTTGCTGATGGCTGGATGCTCCGTCGCTGACGTCAGTGAGCTCATGGGAAGCTGGGTTGTCTCGAATAGAGGGCAAGTACCCGACGCCCTCCAGACTGAGGATCATGTCGTCTTGGATGAACTCAAGAGTGAGCTCGACATTCCCCGATCACCAGAATCAGGTGAAGACGACGTCAAGACCCAGATTGCGTACCTGCTCGACCAAAACACGTTCCACTCGTCGGAGTCCGAGGCGGATGAAGACAAGTGAAGGAGAAGTATGTGGCATTCGTTGGTCAACCGTACGAACCCAGTAGGCACGCCGATGCACCGCATACTTTGTGGTGCGTGATTTAGATGGCACTCCTCTGACAACCCAGTTTCTTGACAACGACGACGGTCGTGATGATCAGCATCGAGCCTGACCACGTCGTTGCTCATCAGCGAATGAGGATCAGAGATGATGGTTGTCAACACAAAGACTTAACAGACTTCAATCTAGGTCGTGTGTCGATCCATTAGAAGGTGACACCGCTCACCGCTCACACGGGGCCGAAATATGATTTGAATCGTTTGTTGCGTCGTACATATTTCGTCGCCCATGGGTGGAACCCTAATGATCATGCTGGTTGGTTGCGCTTCAAAGTAAAATCATGGCCCATGGTCGACCAGTAAACACTCGACCTGGTGGCATCAGAAATTGCAGGTTCAAGAGCGATAGAATGATATTTTTCGTTAATACGCTGCTTCAGCTACCAATTTTACGGATCGAGGCATGTTCCATGTCTGTACTTGGGGTGTGCAAGTACTGTGCAAGGTTCCGATGGACCCAACAAAATCGGGCAACACCACCACGAGCAGCTCCACTGCCCAGTCGAGGCGATACCCACCTCTGCTCCCACGCACCCAGAGCCCCGATGGTGCGGACTTGAATCGCGCGTTGGCGCTCGTCGTCCAGCAGGCCACGCAGAATCTACCGTCAGGGACACGGTCCATTGAACTCCGACGCAGGACGACGAGCAGCGAGCGCGGTAGGGCATTCCGAGCACGGCGACGGCAGCTCAAGACCGAGCTCCAGAATCGCATCGACGCGCTCAAGCACGAGATTGAACGCTTGCTGGAGCAGAAGAGCCTCTTGGAGGCACGGTGCCTGCGCCACCAAGGTAGCGACACAGGTTCTCGCGTTCGCACCATTCGGGAATATTATACGATTTTTCAACGTGGTCTCGAGCTACCACATAGTTCTCTGCCCCCACGAGAAGACCTCAACGCAAGAATCAGGTACCAAGAGGGCTTTTTGCATTCTGTGATGGTGGAGAACGTCATCACTGGGGATCTCATCGGGCCAGAGGCCTCGCTGAACCAGTGGCGGTTCTTCACAGCAATCAACGCCAGTCTTCGTGTCGAGATCAAATCGACTGAAGTGAAAGACGACAAGCAAGGGCCGTGGGTCGTGATCCACGTGGACTTTCACTTTGTCTCTGGGCTTCCAATGGTCGCTGCGGCGTATCCCGGGGCCGAGAAGTTCCCCCACATCATTGATACCTTCACCAATCGCCACCTCATCATCCCCGTGACTACGCGCTTCCAATTTAACGCTGAGGGCCTAATCGTCTATGAGTTCGTGGACGCGGGAATCGTGGATGGGATGCTCCAGTCGGGAGTCCCCATGAAGGTCATTTTACAGATTCTGCCATACTCGATCCTGTCGCCCTCCAACACGGTGGCGGCGGCTGTGGCAATCTCTGAATAATGAGGGCTCCGGCGTCTGGCCAATATCAATGCACCATCCTAGACGCCGCCCAAGAGTGATATCGTCCGGCACTTCGCTTTTTTTGCTCCACAATTGCATGCGCCAGAAGCTTTTTCATTGTTGTACCACCTTCAGAAACCACATTGGCTCCATGCCAAATTTAATTGAGCGCTTGACAGCGGTTACGTTGGAATGGGGGTTACGGCGTGGTCTATCATACCGTGTCGGACAAAATTACAGTCCCCTCTCCCACATTCCAGGTGACATCGGCAAACCACGTGGTCTCTCCACGTTGGGCAAAGCACGACAAGCGACGTAAGTTTGGCGGCGGAGAGCGATGCGCGTGCTCGAGTCGATGGCGGTCGCGGGGGCCGCGTGCCTCGCGGCGGCGTGGACCGCGATGCCGGTGGCGTCGGCCTTCAAGCTCCCGGGCGTGCAGATGACCACGTACAAGAAGGGCGAGAAGATCCCGCTGTTTGTGAACAGCCTCACGTCAAGCGAGACGCTCCTGCCCCTGGACTATTACAAGCTCCCATTCTGCCAGGTACATGCTGGAGGCGCGCGCTCCTACTGCCTGTACAGCGCCCTCATCACCATCGCTTTGCGTGCCCTGATGTAGCCCACGACGATCGAGTACAAGTCGGAAAATCTCGGCGAGTACCTGACCGCCAACCGCATCCAGAACTCCCCTTATGAGCTCAAGTTCCAGGAGGACGAGTCGTGCAAGGTCCTCTGCCAGAAGGCGTACGGCGAGGAGGATCTTAAGAAGTTTGAGGCCAAGATCAAGGACGGCTACCGCGTCAACTGGATCGTCGACAACCTCCCAGTCAAGTCGGAGAATCCCGATCGGACCATGGCCGTGGGCTTCCCCCTGGGGAGCTTTAACCCCGAGGTCGAGGTCGTCCCGCAGCTCCACAACCACGTCGAGATCATCATCGACTACAACGATCAGACGGGCACGGACTCGCCCGACGAGGGCCGCATTGTCGATTTCTGGGTCATTCCTTACAGCTACGAGTACTCGACGACCAACTACGACAAGGAGAAGAACCGCATGGACTCGTGCGAGCACTCGGTTAACCTCCGTCGCCCCATGCACCTCGCCCGGAGCAAGACGCCGTCGGGGGAGGTCACGGTGTTTTGGACGTACACGGTCAAGTGGCGACGGGACAATGATAAGGAGTGGCGGACCCGTTGGGATGTGTACTTCGAGGTCGGCTCGGGAAGCGACGAGGTGCACTGGTTCTCGATCATCAACGCGCTCCTCATTGTCCTTTTCCTCAGTGGGATGGTCGGGATGATCTTGATGCGTAGTCTGCACCGGGACATCAGCCGCTACAACCGTGTCCCCACGGAGGAAGAGCGGGCCGAAGAACGCGAGGAGTCGGGGTGGAAGCTCGTGCATGCGGATGTGTTCCGTCCGCCGTCCAAGAACCCCATGCTCTTTTGCGTGATGGTCGGCACGGGCAATCAGCTCTTGTGTATGGCCCTGGCGACTCTGTTCTTTGCCTCGGTCGGTGTCCTCCGTCCATCCAACCGTGGCAAGCTTATGATTGCGCTCCTCGTGTGCATTGTCCTTTTGGGGATTGTTGCGGGTTACACCTCTGCCCGCACGTACAAGATGTTCAAGGGCAAGCGCTGGCAGTTGTGCACGATCCTCACGGCGACGCTCTTCCCGGGTCTCCTCTTTGCGTTGTTCTTCTTCCTGAACCTCTTTGTGTGGGGCGCGGGATCGGACGCGGCCGTGCCCTTTGGCTCGATCTTGCTCGTGTTCTTCCTGTGGACCGGCATCTCGGTGCCGTTGGTTTTCGCCGGGGCCTTTTTCGGCTACAGGTTCGAGTGACCAAGTTGTCACTGTTTGTGGATGTTGATGATGCTGACCCACGCGTGTGTGCTTATATGGTTTGTTGGTGGTCACAGGAAACAACCGATTGCTTTCCCCGTTGCGACGAGCAACATCCCCCGTCCGATCCCCCCGCAGCCGTGGTACATGACCAACACGACCTCCGCGGCCGTCGGTGGGGTTTTGCCGTTTGGTGCCATCTTTGTCGAGCTCTTCTTCGTCCTCACATCGCTCTGGACGGACAAGTACTACTACGTCTTTGGCTTCCTCCTGCTCTCGTTCGTCATCCTGATCCACACGTGCGCCGAGATCACGATCGTGTTGACGTACTTCCAGCTCTGCGCTGAGGATTACAACTGGTACGGTGTTTTGTAGTTTTCGTCTGGTTGGCGCGATGGGGAGTGGGTGGGAAGGTGGGCACGAGCTGATTGTCCATGGTCAACTCAATTCGTAGGTGGTGGCGCTCGTTTATCGTCTCGGGTTCGTGTGGCTTCTACGTCTTCCTCTACTCGGCGTATTACTACTGGACGCGCCTGGACGTGACCAACTTTATCGGCGCGATGCTCTACTTTGGCTACATGGCCGTGATCTCGGGGGCCCTGGCCCTGCTCACTGGTGCCATCGGCGTCGCGGCGTCCTTGTGGTTCACGCGCAAGATCTACGCGTCGATCAAGGTCGACTAAGGAATCCGGCGGTCGTGGCAGGCAATGTTCGCTTGCTCCGCATTGCCGAGCCAGCGCTTGTAGACTGTTAATGCATGTGCCCATTCGGCCAGCCCCGTTCATTGGGAAAGCGGGTGTCCTCAATGTCACCATTTACCTAAAACACCGCCAACAAGCATCACCACCCGCTTGTGCACACGCCTCTCTGCCCCTGCTGCCTTCGGCCATGATCGAGTGTTCCCCATGTTCATTGATGGCTACGGCGGCCTGCCGCTTCAGTAGTCATGCAGAGCTGCAGTTTTGACTGTGGGATGCTCTCGATGCCGAGGTTTTGAAACCTATGGAGTCCAACAAGTGCCCTGATCTTAACGACTGCACACGTTACGGACTTTTATCCGCGTCGAGTCTTAAGTGTCCTACCATGTCCCAAAACCCAGGGGTCAGAGATCAGTTGAAGTCGTGCCCGAGGTTTTTTATTCCCATCTCTGTTCCCCCTACAACACACATCACACCCTCTGGTGTTTGCCGACCATCGTGGGGTTTTTGTGCGAGGTCGCGGCTCGTGCCCAACACTCCTCACACGCCACAAGCCGCAAAGCCCGCGACGGAGTGGGCGACGGGAGCGTGGGATCGACGCGTCGACAAGCGCACGCGCCGTGGGTCCGTGGGCGACGACGACTGTTTGTGCCGGTGGGTATTTGTCTCCGGTGTGGTGGGCGATCGATCGGCGGGAGCAGGAGCAGCAGCAGCAGCAGGAGCAAGCGCGACGTGCGTGTGCGTCGTACAGTACATTGGCTCGCTCTCGCTGTTTGTGGTGCGGATCGAGCCATTACTGCCACCCCCCAGGCACCCGACGGCAACTCGGGATTTCTTTTGCTCGGTTAGCGGCAGCATCAAGAGGCCTCAGCGTATAGCACGAGCGAGCGACCATGCGGCGCGGGGGCAACCAAGGGGGCACCCGCAAGGAGCGGCTCATGCGGGCCAAGATGAAGAAGAAGCTCGCGGAGGAGGACAACAGCCCCAATGGCGTCGCGCAGTCGACGTTTGAGGACATTTTGCAGATGTCGGACCTCTCGGAGGCCTCGCTCCTCGACAACCTCCGTCGGCGCTACGACAAGGACGCGATCTACACGTACGTCGGGCCGATCCTCATCGCGATCAACCCGTACAAGGACCTCGGGGGGACATACGGGGAGGCCGCCATGACCGAGTACTATGGCAAGAGCCTCGGGGCCCTCCCGCCGCACGTCTTTGCCCTCGCGGACCACGCGTACACGCAGCTCATCCAGGGCGGCGCGCTCGACCCGATGAACCAGAGTATCATCATCAGCGGCGAGAGCGGCGCCGGCAAGACCGAGACGACCAAGATCATCATGCAGTACCTCGCCCGGGCGACGAGTTACCGCGGCCACCACGCGCAGAATGGCAGCCACAGCCCCAACACGGGGGTCTCGCGGGCGCTGGGCAAGCTCGAGGAGCGCGTGCTCGAATCCAATCCCCTGCTCGAGTCATTTGGTAACGCCAAGACCCTCCGCAATGACAATTCGAGTCGCTTTGGCAAGTTTATTGAGATCCAATTTGACCACCATGGCAAGATCGTCGGGGCCGAGATCATGAACTTTTTGCTCGAAAAGACGCGAATTATCTCCCAGAGCCTCGGGGAACGCAACTATCACATCTTCTATCAGGTATGAATTGGGGTTACTTCCTGTGAATTGTGTTCGATCCCTGCCTGTTGTTGACCGGATTTGGTGCTCAGCTTTTGGCAGGTGCCGATGATCAACTTCGCGGAAAGTTGCAGCTCAAGAACCCTGAGGAATACGAATATCTGCGCAAATCCCAGTGTTACAAGCTTCCCTCAGCGTATGTAAAAAACTGCAAATGCGAGATTGACATTGATGGCCATATGAATGACGAGCATGGTGAATCCTCAGCAATGACGCCGACGAGTTTGCGACAACAAAACAGTGCATGTCGACCATCGGGATTACGGCAGAGCGGCAGGAGCGAGTTTTCGATTTGCTTGCAGCAGTTTTGCATCTCGGTAATCTCCGGTTTCACATGGAGAATGATGTGTGCGCCGCCCACGGTGACGAGTCCAAGAAAGCTCTTGAACTCATTGCCAGTTTGCTACGCGTCAGTGTGGATGCGCTTCAGAACGCGCTTTTGACCCGGCAGTTGTACGTCGGCGGCAAAGTGATTGTTCAGCAACAAAACGTTGAACAGGTCACCGACAAGCGCGATGCTCTGGCGAAAGCGATTTACTCCTCGTTGTTTTTGTGGCTTGTCACGGAACTTAACCGAACTATCTCCCGGCCAGCAGACAAATGGGGCTTCATTGGTGTCCTCGATATTTACGGTTTCGAAAAATTCGATTGGAACACCTTTGAGCAGCTTTGCATCAACTATGCCAACGAGAAATTGCAACGACACTTCAATCAACACATGCTAGAAGTGGAGCAAAACGACTACACCAAGGAGGGCATTGATTGGAAGCACATTGACTTTCAGGATAACCAACAGTGTCTAGATCTCATTGAAGGTAAGCCTGCAGGAAAACCTGGCATTTTCATTGCCTTGGACGATAATTGGCGTCTCAAGGGGGAAGAAGCAAACAAGAAATTTGTGGCTCTTCTTCATGCTTCATTTGGTCGTGATCCTAACTCCGGGCCGAACACGATGAAGACCCAACATGATTGGTATGTACATCCCAAGGTTGACGCTAATCTTCGCTTCGGTATCAAGCACTATGCTGGCGAAGTAATCTACGATGCAAGTGGCTTCAACGACAAGAACAATGAAACGTTAAACGATGACATGAAAGAACTGATTCGGCAATCTGCGAGTGACTGGGTTCGAGAGATCTTCGACTTGAATGTTCAGTCCATTGAAGCAATCCCTGGAAACAATAAGCGCCCAGTCGACCCCATGGCTTTGTCGCGGCGTCCCTCAGAGAAGGTTATGGCGTCCACAACGAAGATTCCGTCACCTGGTAACCAGACTGCGGGTAACAAAGCTCGAAACCTCCGTGAAGTTTCTGTCGGTGCTCAGTTCCGATTCCAACTTCAAGAATTGATGAGCAAAATATCGCTCGCGAACCCTCGCTACGTGCGATGCATCAAACCCAATGAGTTCAAACGGTATGGGGAGATGAATGATGCTGATGTTGCACGTCAGCTGAAGTATTCCGGAATGATGGAGGCTATTCAAATTCGGCAACGTGGGTTTGCGCTTCGGGAAGACCACGATGTGTTTTTCTATGATTACCAATCGTTGGCTCCTGATGCTGAGAATGTGCAAGAGCTTGTAGAGGAAATCTCAACAATGCTAGGTGCGGGGAAGGACCAGTGGCAACTTGGAAAGACGAAGGTGTTTCTGAAGCGAACAGTTGCGCTGAAACTCCGACTACTTCAGACATTGCGGAGTAAAGCAGCAGCAAGAACGTTACAGAAGTGGTGTCGCAATTTGAAGGCAAAAGCAGCAGCGATTCGCATTCAAGCTAAGTATCGGCAGCATTTAGCAAAGAAGGAGTTGATGCACCTCTTGGTTGCCGCTCATCGGATCAAGGCGTACTTATTAATGCGTGTGGCCATTGTGCGCTACAAACATCTGCTGGATGAGTATCGAATGCAGTCAGAGAAGGCAGTGGTGATTCAGCGATATGCTCGAGGGTTTATCATTCGAAACCGAAACCTGCTTTGTCCCTTCGCTGGCCTTGGTCCCAAAGAGCTGGATGAGAAGATTGCTGAACTAGAGGCTTCAATTTCAGCGGCTGCTAAAAACAAACAGTTTGAGCAATGTGCAAATTTGCAGAAGGATCTCGAACAAGTTGTTGAGGCTCGAAAGAAAGTACGCACAGCCAAAGAGATCGATAACGAGATAAGGAAGTTGAACCAGGAAATGGAGGACGCTGCAAAACGGAAAATGTTTGCTCGGTGTGCTGAGATTCAAAAAGAGTTGGAAGATCTGCACGAACAGCGACGCCACGTAAAGGAGGACTTGAATGATTTGGATCCCGACGAGCTAGACGAGAGAATCCGACAACTCGAGAAGACAATTTCTGACGCGATGAAAGCGCGCGATTTTGAGAAATGTGGGCGACTTCAGTTAGATTTGGACAAGATGGTGGCGGTGCGCAAGCAGAAGCAGACACCTGAAGAGCTTGATGCCGAAATACGCCGGCTCAATTCCGAAATTGCCCAGCTGATGCACCAAAAGCAATTCGATAAGTGTGCAGCTGTCCAAAAGCAAATTGATGAGCTGAAACGACAACGTGAAAAGTTTGGTCCAGTTCAGCTTCCGGCTCCTGCACCTCAGCCAAAGACTCCAACAAAGCCAGTCGCCACACCTCCAATTTCTGCTCCAGCAAATTTGCCGGGTTCTACCCCAACTCGTCATTTCCCACCTATCGCTACACCTCCTCCGGTGGTCGGTGTTAGTCCATCACCGCCAAAAATGCAAGCCTCGCCTTCTGTTGTTAGCCCATCACCACCGAAAATGCCAGCCACACCTTCTGTTGTTCAAGGCACCACTCCTTCCATGCAGACGGGCACCGTGACTACTGGTGTCCAGCCTGTCACGGCAGCCTCTCGTCACGTTGCGAAGCCGTCAGTAGTTGCTGCACCGATTGCTGCAGTTCCAGCCATCCCGGCGGTCCCAGTGCTCGCAAACCCGTCAGTTACTGCTGTGAAAGCATCAGACCATGGACGTGCTCGATCCGGCTCGACCAGCTCAGCTGTATCTGCTCACTCTCACGCGAAGTCTGCTGTATCTGTTGCCTCCACAGTCAATCGCCTGAAGAAAAAGGATTCCAGTGGTGATTCGTCTCGAACGGTAGAGCGGCTTCGTCCCGCAAAGCCCTTGACAGTCCCCGAAGACATGAGTGTGTTCGAGGCTGCGAAGTTGATGAAAAGCAACCGAGCAGCAGCTGTTATTATTGTGGACAATGATGGATCACTTTCTGGCATCTTTACTGATACTGATACGGCTCGACGGGTTGTTTCGAAGGGACTGAATCCTGTTACTACTTTGATCGGCTCAGTGATGACACCCCAGCCCAAATGTGTTGCTTCAGATGACAGTGCTGCGTACGCTCTCGACATGATGCTTACTGGTCGTTTCCGTCATCTTCCCGTTGTCAGCGCTGACAACGGGAATGTCGTTGGCGTCTTGAATGTAGCCAAGTGCTTGCATGATGCTATTCGACGAATTGAAACGTCGTCGTCTCAGTTGAAGCAAGAACTAGGAAGCTCCTCCACTAGTACAATGCTCCGTGGCATGTTGGAGAAGATGTTGTCGCCTTCGTTGCAAGATGTCCTCACTGCACCTGGAGAGGTTCCAGCTCCACTTGTTAATGAACAAGATAGCATTTGGGACGTCTCACAGCTAATGGCCGCCGCAAAGAAGCCTGCGCTTGTTGTGACACAGGGGCCGCGTCAAGAACTTGTTGGAATTTTCACGCCAAAGGACCTCCTTCATCGTGTCATTGCTGCTGGTTTGGACGTTACCACAACTTCGGTGGGTGATGTAATGACTCCAGATCCTGAATCAACCACTCCGGATACCACCGTCTTGGATGCCTTTCACATCATGCATGATGGAAAATTTCTAAATTTGCCGGTTGTTTCCTCTTCTGGTGAAATCCACGGGATTGCAGATGTACTCTCACTTGCAGTTGCTTCGTTCGGCCAGAGTGAATCAAGGGATATGGGCAACTTCTGGAATGCTGCTTTTGACCTTCACCATCACGATAACAACAAGGATCAATTCGATGATAACGTTTCTGTATCAGGGAAATCCACATCGGGTAAATCTGTTTCGAACGCGTCAGTGACAAGCAAAGCGCGGCAGAGGAAGGAGCGTGATAAGGATGCCAACTTTCGACCAGTTTCAAGCTTGAGGCCAACTGCAGCTGTTACGATAAATGAGACTGCGACTGTCCTCGAAGCTGCTGTGATGATGAGCCAGAAGCGCAGCGATGCGTTGCTAGTAATCGACGGTACAAGTGGGCTCGCCGGTATACTGACGGATACAGATATATGTCGGCGGGTGTTAGCGGCTGATTTGGAACCAGAATGCACCCCAGTGAGTGCAGTCATGACAAAAAACATTAAATTTGTCGCCCCAGAAGACAGCGCGATTGATGCACTTCTAACAATGCAAGATGGTCACTTCCGCCATTTGCCTGTGGTCAGTCGTGACGGCATGATCGTTGGTGTACTTAACATTGGTAAATGTATTTACGATGTGTCCAAGCGCCTAGAGCATGCGATGAATTCGACCGAGCAATTGAAGCAGTCTCTCGAAAAGAGTGGTGCCTCGTCAGCAATTCAGCAACTTCTCGGACCAATGCTCCAAAAACTCTCATCTCCAACGCTGGGTTCCGTTTTGGAGAATGAAAAGCGAAGCAATTCCTCATCGGCTCCTCGGATCCGGAAAGGTGCAACAGTCAAAGAAGTGGCCAAGGCGATGGCATCATCAAGGAAGGCAGCATTGATTGTTGATGGCGTTCGCTCTGATAGACTGGCGGGATTATTTTCTCCTTTTGAACTCGTGATGAAGGTGATTGCGAAGTCGTTGGATCCAGCTACAACACGTGTGGAAGATGTCATGCTGTCTGATCCTGAAATCGCGACTCCAACCACTTCAGTCCTTGAAGGTCTCCATATTATGCACGATTCTCAATGTTTGAATATCCCGGTAGTTGTTGATGGAACTGTTGACGAAGTTGCTGGATTGGTTGATGTACTTGCGCTGAGCTATGGCACGATCGAAACGATCTACGGTGAAGATCGTGAGCAAATGCAGCAGTTTTGGAACACTGCACTTCAGCTGGATCAACCAGTTAACCCATCTGCTACTGCACCTTCAAGACAGCGAACAACCTTGCTCGCGAAGAAAGCGGCATCTGCTCTGCATGAAGAAAAACGAAGTGTTGCCCAACTCCGCCCTTCTCGAGTTCTAACTATTGCCGAGACAGCTTCAGTGAACGAACTTGCTCGTATGATGGGCCGTAGCCAATCAGATTGCGTGCTGGTCATTTCGGAAGATGGCTTGCTTGTGGGAATCATCACTGACACAGATTTGACCCGCCGAGTTGTATCTGAAAACAAACCTCTTGATATAACATTAGTTGGAGATGTGATGACCAAGAACCCAAAATTCGTTGCAAGTGAAGATCCAGCAATCGATGCTCTATGCTCTATGTTGGAAGGAAAATTTCGACATCTCCCTGTTGTTGATGCTGGCGGATCGGTTGTAGGTATTCTGAACATCGGGAAGTGTCTCTATGATGCGATCCGTAAAATGGAGAAATCAGAGCAGTCGAATGCTGCTCTTCGACAGACATTGGAAAAAGAAATGAAGGGTCGCGGCGGGAGAGGGAACAATACTAACTTGTCCATGTTGTTGGGACCAATGATGGAGAAGATTTTTTCTCCTGATGTCAAAAGTGTGATCGACCAAGAAGGCGTTGAACCACCTCGAGTTCAACCTTACACGTCTGTGTACGAAGTGTCCAAGTTGATGGCTGCTACGAAGAAGGCAGCTCTTGTGGTCAGCAATCGTGGCCAATACTTTGGCTTGTTTACCCCAAAGGATATGCTTGAGCGAGTTCTTGCCCGTGGGTTGCCTGTCCACACAACACCTGTGTGCGAAGTAATGTCTGAAAATGCTGTCACGATTTACGGGTCTACGTCGGTTATTGATGCGATGCACTCAATGCATGACAACAAGACGTTGTACCTTGGCGTTCTTCAGTCAGATTCGAACCCGCAAGCTGTCGGTCTTGTAGATGTTTTGTCTCTCAGTTACGGCTCATTTGCGAAGGGTAATCCAAGTGACTGGAAGGCGTTCTGGAATGCTTCTTTTGATGCTCAGGGTCAGGACGATGAGGACGATGATTCTTCGGTGCATAGCTTCAGAAGCTCGTTCTCTCTCGCTCGAGGGGGTCATGATGCCATGGGATTGAAGTCCACTGTTACAGGTGATTCTCGACCAGTGTCAAAGCTTCGCCCAACCAAAACAGTGACCATACTGGATTCTTCCACGGTTGCTGACGCTGCACGAGAAATGGGCGTCTCCCATACTGATGCAGCATTGGTTATTTCCTCGGATGGTGTTCTGAGGGGCATATTGACTGACACCGATGTTACGCGGCGAGTTGTTGCTCTTGGGAACGATCCAAATTTTATCAACGTCTGCGATGTGATGACTCCTAATCCCAAATTTGTGGACGAGAAGGACAGTGCGATGGATGCTATGTTCATGATGTTGGAGGGTCGTTTCCGGCATCTTCCAGTTGTGGATGCACAAGGGATGGTTGCTGGTATGCTTCGCATTCAAAAGTGTCTGTACGATGCCATCACGCGACTGGAAAAGGCCCAGCAGGCCTCCAGTGGTGCACTTCGAGAGAAACTGGAGAAGCAACTCATGGCAAGTGGTATTGGTGGTGGACTTGCCGGTAATGGCAATGCGATGCAGAATCTGCTGGGACCCATGGTCGAGAAGTTGCTGTCGCCCACACTTGAAACCATCTTGAAAGACGATCAGATGCCCCCCCTTGTCCGCCCAACAGACACGGTTATGGAAGTGGCACGCCAGATGGCTGCTGCTCGCAAGGCCGCTTTGATTGTTGAAGACGCTCCGGGTGCATCGGTTGGCTATAACCGAGTTTCAGTTGGCGCTCCAAGCACGGCAGGCAAGCGACTTATTGGTGTTTTCACTCCGAAGGACCTGTTACTTCGTGTTGTTGGCTCTGGCTTAGATGCCGCAATGACGACAGTGAGTCAAGTAATGACGCCAAATCCCGAAACTGCATCACCGAAGACATCACTAGTTGACGCTTTGCATGTCATGGACGAACACAAGTTCCTCCATCTGCCTGTTGTTGAAGGCAACTCGGGTACCATTGTAGGTATGGTCGATGTGCTTTCACTCTGTTATGGAACCTTCGCAAAAGGTGGAGCTCACAGTAGTGGTGGTGGTGATTCGTCTGACTGGAAGTCCTTCTGGGATATGTCACTCGCTCTTGCTCGGGACGATGACGAGCGTAGTGATAATGGTAGCATGAGAAGCGCAAGTGTTGCGGGGTCGAAGGCGTCTCGGCGTCATCGCACAGGAAAGGGTGGTGAGCGTGGCCGGAGCAATACCGCAACTTCAGGGAGGGAGGTTGAAGGAGCATTGCGTCCGGTGTCAAAGCTCAGACCACGACCTGTGACTCGCATCAACGAGTACATCACTGTTGCTGAAGCTGCGCGATTAATGCGGCAATCTCGAGTAGAAGCTGTTGTTATCACAACAGACGAAGGGGAGCTTCGTGGTATCTTGACAGATACAGATGTTACACGACGCGTTTTGGCAAAGGAGATCGACCCAGACACATGCTCAGTGTCTTCGGTGATGACGAGCAACCCGAGTTGCGTGAGAATGGATGATCCTGCAATCGAGGCAATCACGAAGATGCTGGAAGGGCGGTTCAAGCACCTTCCTGTTGTTGGTGTTGACGGAATTATTCAAGGAATGCTGGACATTTCAAAATGCTTATACGATGCTATTAGTTGTATGGAGAAAGTTCAGCAATCAACTGAAGCTGCCGCCAGCGAGTTCTCACGAGATCTTGGTTCTAGTTCTTCTCTTCAGCGCCTTCTTGGACCGATGATGGAGAAGATGGTTCGTCCGACTGTGGCTGTTGCTCTTGATGGTGAGCCGAAACCTCCTGTTGTGCAGCTCTCAACTACTGTTACAGCTGCCGCGAAGATGATGGCAAGTACGAAGAAAGCAGCTGTTGTTCTCAGCGGCCGTGATGTTGTGGGAATGTTGACACCGAAGGATTTGCTGAGGAAACTGGTAGCAAAGGGGCTGGATGCAAGTGTCACGGCTGTTGAAGAAGTAATGACAAGCGACCCTGAGTCACTTGGACCGAACGCAAGAATTCTGGATGGTCTCCGCCTGATGCATGATGCAGGGCAACTTTTCATGCCTGTCTTGACTGAAACCGGCGAGATTTACGGCATGGCGGATGTGTTGTGCTTAAGCTACGGGCAGTTCACAAATTCATCAACCGGTAGTGGCGGGGGCGACTGGCGGCAATTTTGGCAGACAGCTCTCAATTTGCAAGACGAGGCTGGTGGAATGTATGATGCTGATGATGCTGCATCTGTGTGCACGATCGAAGAATTCGAGCGGAATGAGTTCCGTGGGAGCATCACAACCCCACTGACAAGAGAATCAATTGCGATGGGAGCCCGTTTCACCAATGCCAATGCGTATGCAGAGCTGGGAGAAAGCGTTTCCGTCATCAGTGCCGCACAAACGACTACTACGAGTGTGATGATGCAGAATGCCGGCGAAGATTGCTTTGTGTTTAAAGTCAGTGATAAGGCCCAGGGCCACTATCACCGAATCATGTGCAGATACGACTCGATCAACACGCTTTTTGATCAAGTTCGCGCCAAGGTACATGCTGGCGCAAATGATGAGATTCGTCTCAAGTATGAAGATGACGATGGTGATCTAGCTGTACTCACCACGGACGAAAGCCTGATGGAAGCGGTGAATATGGCAAAGCGTGCGGGATGGAAGCGGATCGTTTTGCTTGTCGATGTCATTCGCGCAGACGGCAAGAAGACGACGAGTCCGGGGGGCGCCAGAAGAAAGTTGACCAAGGTCGAGGAGGATGAAGATGAGGATTCGGAGGAGGAGAAGCCCGCGCCAAAGCCACGAAAGCGCTCGGCTCAAGGGGCCCGACCGCGAACGAGTTCGGGAAACGCTGGCCTTCTTGTGGGGGCCAGTGTGGTCCTGGTTGGTCTGAGTGCCGCTGCCGTACTCTTCCTGAAGAAGAAGAACTAGAGGAGTAGTGTTGGTTGAATCAAGAGGTTGCATCGTCGACGGCGATCGCCCACCTGTGCCGACGATATAAAGTGAATAAAAGAATGCTACACGTTTAAGTGGGTTGGGTCTGTTCAATTGAAAAAGAAATTGCGAGATCTACGACAACGAGGACGAAAATTGGAATGGGCAAACGTTGAACCTAGACGAGCTTGTCGAGTGCCACATCGCGTTTGCTCCTACTCGATGTTGTCGTCGCTGTGGAGCCATCGGAGGCATAGGTATCCGCCGTCTCCGATTCTCCCCCTTCGGTTTCGTCGTCGTCGCCCTGGTCGAGATCTTGCTTGGACATCGCATTCGAGGTGCTCTTGGCGAGCTTTTCCGGGGACATGGTCGAGGCCAGGGTGCAGTCGGCGCGCACGTCCTTCTTGAGGAAGCTGTCCTGGACCCAAAACTGCAGGGCGTTCATGAGGCACGGGCATGCGATCATGACGAGCGCGAGCTCGACCCGAGGATACGGCTGCAGGGGCGCAAAGAGCCAGATCGCCAAGTGCGCGAGGGGCTTTTCGAGGAGCACGATCATCACGGCGATCACAAACTTGGTCACGAAGATAATGGCGATCCACGCCACGAGCTGCTTGAGCCAGATCCTAACCACATCCCGACGACCATGGGGTCATGTCAACACACACCAACACATGCATCCTCATCCCATGACGACCAGCATTCAGCATTCAACGACGTACGTGACTTGGATCGGTTGCCCATAGTCACCAGGGGTCTGCACCGCCGTCCAATTGCAGCGGAGTGCGAGCGCCGAGAACATCTCGAGGAAGACCCAGTTGAAGACGACGCCGATGGTCGTGTCCATCGTGAAGTTGACAAAGTAGAACGCGCACTGGTCAACGCCGGCGGTGGCCTCGCGTCCGACAACGTCCCCGTGCTGGTTCTGGTACAGGAGGATGGCGATGAGGAGGTTGGCGACGTGGGCAAAGCCCGCGCCGACCATCTGCTTGGACGCGTCAAAGGCCCAGACCTGGGCAACCATGGAAAACACCGCAAGCCCCAACGAATGAGGTGGTCGCGTCGCGTGCACGTCACATTGATCACACGACGCACCGCCACGGGCCGCCGGGGGACCTCCTGGAAGCGCTTCACGACGAGCACCGAGAGCGCGATGATCCCCAGGAGGATCTGCAGCAGCGTCGCGAAGGTCCCGCTCAGGAGCTTGCACTCGTCGCGCGCCGGGGCCATCGCCGCCGCGGACACGGTCAAGGGCTCCATGGGTTGCCTCAATTGCGAATGAATAAGTGTCAAGTGGGGGTTATGCGACGGAGCTCCCCACACGAGCGTAACCACCTGGACACGTTGATTGTTGAAGTGGACAAGGTCGGATTTGACTGTAACCCGAACCAAACCGTAACCCTGTTGAGCCAGACACATCCGGCTTTTGATTGTCCTGGCGACAGTCGATTCGATTTCGTCCTCCATATTTTGAGCCAATTGTTGTTCGTTGTTGTTCATTCCATCTGCTCTTACCCTAATCGCGCTAGTCCCAGACAAAAGTCTGCATCTGAGAGCTCACCTATCCTAGTACTACTACATGATATATTCCTCGACAATCCGAGGACCCTGTGGCCGCTGCAATGGGGAAGAGCCGCATGATCCCGACGTCGCTGCCGCCACCGCGGCTGCCTTGGCCACGGGACCATCCAATGCTCGAATGACCCCCAGAGATGACGCTGAAGAGTGTGACGCCGACATGGAACCGCTCCCCGGGGCAGGTGAGATCGACGACGACGTTGGAGGAGCCACCTCCTTGCTCAAACACTCGGTCTCGGAGCTCGGGACCGCTTGGCGAACAGAGCCGCCCGAACCCACCCGCATCGCATCGAAGTACGAGTGCATAATCTCGAAGCTGGGGCTGATCGATGCATCGATAAAGCACGATGTCTCGGGGCTGCCACGAGACAACCGGCCGGACTGGAGAGTCGACACGTCGGAGCGGTGATTGGGACGAGGTCCGGGGATGGCCATAGGGCCATTCCGACGAACAGACGTCACACTCAAGAGTACGCCATCGTCCTCTTCATCTTCCTCGTGTACACAGAGCCCCCGCGTTGCGTCATTGAAGACTTGCCCCTCGAGTGCTGTCCTTAGACGAGCACTTTCTTTCCGAAGGTGTTCCAGTTCGAGATGCAACTCAGAATTAGCTTCAATCTGCGTTTGCAACTTCTGGTGTGCACTGGAGAGCTTTTCTTGTAATTCCCGCTGTGTGACTTGCAATTCTTTTGCCCATGCATCCTATCAGGGGACACCAAAGTCAGCATTCTGTTCATCAATCCTATCGGATTGGCGACTTACCCGAGACTCGTTTGATTCCAGTGCTCGCAAGTAGAAAGAGCTCCAGATAGCCAACGAGCTAGTGTGCCACTTGAACTGAAGAACACTTGGTGATCGATCAATTGAACCTTCGCCCTCGAGAGGGACGATAAAAAATGGGTTCATAAAATCGCCGGCTTGCTCATGTGTCGTCAGCAGAGTCCACGCGCTGATGCATCGTGAAATAGTCATGGACCCCTGAAAGAGAAAAACAGGTAAGATGCTAGCAGTCACAAGCATCGAGCACACAGCGTACCATGCGAGCTTCCTCACAGTCGTGAAGAAATGTACCGCTTCTCTTCGTGTACACTTCATCCAACAACGCAATGAGATATCTTTCGTTGAACTCAAACGAGCAGGGAAATTGCCGGAGAAGTTGCCACACAGCGTCAATGAACTGCATAAAAACCGGGGATGTACTGTCGTCTTCCCAATAGTTGGATCGATCGTTGGTGTGGCCCGAGCGGGCACGAAATTGGTGTCCAAATGCGCACCATTCTTGCTCCACGAGCACCTGGAAACCTCTAACAGTTCGATAGAATGGATCTAGACATAGCTTCGTCAAGGCGACGATTTGTGCGGTTCTATCCCACCCATCCGAGCAATGCACAAGTAGACTTGTCCCTTCATCGACCACTTTGGACACACAAGCGGAACACGATACCAGTATTGAGCGCACATGCTCTAGCCATCGGGTTCCTTCAAGGCAGGACCACCAATTCGAGCGTTCATTTCCCCGGACTTCATACTTAATCAGATCAAAGAGCTTGCGTATGGAATCACGCATTGAGTGGATGTTCTCAATACCCAGGAAAATGATGTTTGTGTCCTTGTAGTAATCAAGCCTGTGTGCAAAACGGATTAGTCCCTGTTGTCGTCAACTTCGGATTCGGGAGAAATCGTACACTTCGAAGCCCCCACCAAGGGCGATGTTGCCGTACGCACTTGTCTGTCAGCCGGACGTAAACATGAGCAATTTTCCAAACATGCGTATGAAGCAACTCAACGCACCTGGCTTCGGCAGTCGACAAACAAAAGCTTCCCATTTGTCTCTCTTTTCAACGCTGCCATATACGCCTCATCAGCTGCACAACGCTTTCGACGAAGTCCCACCAACGGTTGTGAACACCGCGCGATGATCGCATCGTTCTTGAATCGGTACGTGACAGCTGGAACGCGTCCTCGAGCCCGAAAGTGGCTAATCTTCCGTAATTCCCCATCAGACACCGAGGCAGGTACTATCATCATGCTCGGATACGTCGGACACATCTTGTAGTTGCTGTTGATCCCAGTTACCCGAAATCCAGACACATCGTGGGGGGTCTTTGGCGTTCGAAATCCTAGTCGGGAAAACTCAGCCTGGGGGTCAAAGATCGCCCAGCCGCCAGTGTCGGGGAGTCGGGCCACGTCGCCATAGGCGTAGGCCACTTGCGGCTGCTTGGCGGCTGCAAGAGTCTTGTTAATCCTAACGAAGAGATCCCTAGTTGAACAATCACAGTCACGATTGTGAGTGAGAGCCGCCGCCGAGAGCGAATTGACAAGGGACCGCACCCCGAGGTGAGCTCGCATGGGAAATTGAACTTGACAATCTCAAAGTTCTTGCACGAGATCTCGAGCTGGCTCATCATGGTCCCATTGCGGCCGGTGACGCGGCCCTCGTACAGCTCGGCGATGTTGTTCATGTGCACCATGACGACATCTTGGTGCCGGGCGTCCTCCTTGCCGCCCCGGCCATGGAATGCCACAAAGAGCAGCCGAAAGTTGGTGAGGAAGAGCGTCCCCGACTGGTTACTGGCGGGGCCTGTCGAGGTCGAGGCGTTGGCGGCGGTGGTGACGTTGGCGGTCGCATTGCTTGTGACCCCCGCGAGCTCCGTCGCCGATTTGTCGCAAAGCGCGTGAGCCTTGCACTGGACCGTCTCCCCGGCGTACAGCGCCGAGATGGGCTTCTCCATGACCAGATACATGCTCTCGGAGACGTACGAGGTCTGCGCAGCATCACGTTCCCGGTCACTCTCTCGCGGCGGCAGTTGGCAATTGAGCAGAATAACCTACGGCATGATCGAGTTCCTGGCGATCGACGGCCGTCCACGAGTCCTCGTCCGTGAGGCGCTTCTTGAACATCCCGCTGCTCTTACGGCGCGGGCGGGGGGCGTCCCCGACGGCGTTGCTGCCGTGGCCGTTGCCACTGGCCATCGGCGGCGTCCACTCGGCGGTGGCAGCGGTGGCCTCGGGCATTCGTCGGCGATCGTTCGTCAACCAGCAACCACTCGTTAGGCTCAAGCGTCCCACAGGATCGTGCGATGGCGACGATCAATGACAAGGGGCCGGGGGCGGCGGTGCGCGAGGCGATCGTTCGGGCCCGGCGGCCGTTATGAGCTCTGGGGCTTCTCGCTTTTTCTTCTTCTTTGGTCTTGGTCTTTGTTGGGCAGTTGCCTTCTTTTTATTTAAAATGAAGTTTTGGGGTATTTGCGGAATAGACCCTGTGGGGAAGAAGCGTTGCGCGGATGAACGGATGGATATGATACTGTTGCAGAAGTATGTGGCATTTTAACGAGAATTTACAAAAAAAAGAAAACAGACTCGTGTAGCCATCCATCATCAACGTCTTGAAGACGCCACACGATAGAAAAGAGCTGCGACGTTGTCGGCGTCTCTGACTGATGGTGGGCGATGCGATCAGAGGGCGATCGATGCAGCATGTTTCTTTAAAATTCGTCGCCTTCCCAGAATTCCTTGTCCATAACGTAGTCGCCGGCCAACACCGAGCCCGTGGTCACCACCGACCCAGCCTCGAGGTAGCGGATACCCTCGGGAGAGACACCACTGATCACAACGTCCCCGACCTTGGTCGCGCGCTTGACGGTCTTGAGTGAGCACGTGCAGCCATCCAGGTCCGCCTCGAGGTCAGGCGCGGCACCATCATCGAGCACCTCGTCGTTGATGAGTGCCAGCTGCACGCGGATCTGCCCGACGATGGTATCCTCGGCCTCCAATGGGAGCATCTTGTCCTCGAACTGGCGACCGACGAGGAGCTCGAGCTTGAACGACACCTCTCCAATGAGTTCACTACAGCAGCAGAAGAAAAAAAAGTAACAGTGACACAAGGATCAGAGACGGTTGTTAGGTCCCAAGTAGTCGAACTCGAAAAAACGCACTCTTTGAGGTGATTGTCATTCATCACGCGGATGACGACAAAATCGTGGTCTATGCACCGCACGCCGACGGTCAGGGCCTCCATCCACCGCGGGTTCTTGCCTGCAACAATGATCTACGTGCGTTAGGCTTCAATGCAAAAACATTGCCAAGAGCTGTTCACACGGACGCACCGCCATTGTCGTGGGTCTTGGTCTTGTACACCATATCCTCGCTCGATGGGTTCCGTCGCTTGCTGATAAAGACCTGGCAATACGGATCCTGGGTGCCAAAAGACTGGATATCCCGGAGCTTCTCGCCAGTGACGAGCGACAAGAAGAGCTTGGAGCGACCGGGGATGAAGTGCTGGGGGTACTGGCCAAACTCGACGCGTTGGAGCGACGTCGGGTTCTCTGTTGTCACACGGGACATCCAGTCAGGTTCGACTCCGTCCCTGCTCGCGGCCAGATAGCGTGTGCTTACCATTGGCGAGAGCCAAGTAGAGCAGCACACGGACAAAGCCCTTGGGGGTCAGGGCAAACTCCTTCTCCATCGAGCGCCCGCGGGAGAGCTCACGCAGGGCCACGGCGACTTCGCCGATGAGGTTGCTGACGAGCAGAGACGATCGTCAGTTGGTTTGTTCGCCGTCACAGGGCGAGCCCCTCCGCGTTGCACGTGCATTCCCCCGCACCTGCCGACCCAGTTTTCATTGAGGATCTTGATCTTGAGCACGTCCGAGGCGACGTCGGGGATGAGCACGGTGCCCTTTTCGTTCCACACGGGCTCCGTGCCGCCGTTGTCGTGGGTCGAGGTCTTGAACGCCGGGGCGCTGGCCTCGCGGCCCTTGGACACGAGGTAGACGGCGCAATAGGGGTCCTGGACGCCGATCTTCTGCGTGACCTTGAGGTCCCGGGCCCCGAGGACCGTGACGTAGAGGATCGAGTCGTTGCGGAGGGCCCCGCCGTTGACCGAGAGCGAGTTGCGCGACGCCAGTGACGCCGACGACGCCAGCGACGTGCTGCTCCGCATTATGCTGCTGATGGCGGAGGTGATTGGCGAATTGGGTGCAAACACCCGACGATGAGTTGCAAAAGCGAGAAAGGAAGAGAGAGAGTCCGGACCCGACCACGTGGTCGAGTCCACGCTCCGGTTTGTACCTGGGATCAATATGAGACCTTTGATGAACGATAATACGGTCGTGCCTGCTCTAATGACAGGTTCTGAGATGAATACAATTAGTATCGTATAGTTGCATTTTAGCTGGAACTTGCGAGGCCAATTTCCGATCGTCAGCATAGTATAGGCTCCATTTTGGTTAATCTTGAAGAGACACATACACAAACTTCATTCAGCACAAATGGACAATGCGCTACGAGGGGGCGAGCGCCCGCCGCCGCTGGGGAGGCAGCGGAGCTTCGCGCAGCAGTTCCAGCTCTCGTCTCCGCCGTCCCCGCGGAGGGCCCCACCGTCCGTGTCCATGGCCATGGCCGCCGCGGATCCCGACGGGTTCCACAGTGAGCGCTTTGACGACCGGGACATCTTTGGCCGCCTGGTCGCCGCCCCGACGAGTCCCCGCAGACCGGACAACAACGCCGAAGCACATTGCAACGGCTCCTCCCCACGACCGCCGGCGCTCTCGCCGCCCCCTCGTCGCCCCGGGGCCGGCGGGGCCCTCACCGGCTCGCTGACCCCGCGGCAGTCGCCGACCAAGATGCGCCCGCTCGCCCCGTTCGCCCTCGTCCGCCCGCGGTCGCCACTGAGCGAGCCACCGCCTGACGGCGTCGTGACACTCGAGATGATGCAGCAGATCTCTCCACGGTGCTCCCCGCGGCGGGCGATTCTCTCGGCCCCGGACATCGACAAGATCACGGCGTGGCTCGTGAACCTGCGCCTGGAGGAGCGGCAGTTCGCGTCCTTTGCGCTCTACTGCGAGATGCTCTTCCGCGAGAGCGACGTCCTGATCCGCGGCAAGCCCGTGCCCAACCGCCTCCAGACTGCGATCGCCTTCCACTGTCTGTGCCGGGCCTCCAGCGTCTTTGCCCGCCACGAAGGGATCCTCCGGCGGATATGCGCGGACCTCGGGGCCGCGATCTACATGCACCCGGAGGCGCTCCCGCGCCGCGATGAGGACATGACCGCCCTCGAGTTCTTTGCGCGGCAGACGACGTACTACGACGACCAAGGGGCCATGCGCCAGGAGCGAGACGAGATCCAACAAGGTAATGCCGATATTATCGCAGCGCATTCTCCCGTCGCACGTGTGCAGTTGCGTCCTACTGACGAGAACCACGACCAGAGCTCAAGAGGCAGGTGCTTTTGTACAAAGAGCGCGTCAAGGAGGGGGCCGCGAGCCTCGCGACCATCAAAGATCTCGAGGCCCGCTACAAAATCCGGGCGCTGGACAAGATCAGCAACCGGAACACGGCCCACGAGGAGCTCAAGGAGAAGCTGCACGTCGTCCTCCAGGGCTTCCAGTACATGGACGAGGACGAGAAGCAAAAGGTCGTCCTGAGTGTCATTGACGCACTCCGGGCGCACATCTCGGCGGACACGATGGTCGCGATCACCCACCACATCAGCATGTACGAGAAGGACAAGCTCCTGCGGGAGCTCTTCCACGAGGAGATCAATGACATGACCGAGTACGTCACGAGTTCGGACGGACACACTGCCGACTCTCCCCCATGCTCACTCGACGTCGCGTGGTTTTTGACTTTCTTGCTTGGCACACGCAGGAAGATCCGGTCCGAGGTCATTGCCACGTCCACGGCCCAGCAGAATGCGATCTTGGAGCGCTCGGCGGCCCGCATCACGCGCTTCCAGACGCTCATCTGGGGCAAGCTCCGCGCGAACTCGACCATGGGCCCCGGCGAAGGTGACGCCACGGCAATGGGGATGGAGGACGACGATCTCTGCGATCAAGATCGGAAGGTGCTCGAGAGCATCAGCGAGATGATAGAGGAGCTCCAGGCCGAGAAGCGCAAGAGCGCGGCGCTCGAGGAGAGCCTCCGCGAGGCCGAGCAAAAGATCAACGACTTGCGCTGGCGGAACAATGTGCAGTTGAATGAGGCCCAAGATGCAGCGATCAGGCACGCCAAGGAGCTGGTCGAACTCCGCGAGGAATATGCCAAGGCCGTGGTCACCACCGAAGAGAGGGGGATACAGACGGATCGCAAGGGGCGGCGCCGCCGCGATGGCATGGGGAGCGAAGATGATGAGGACGAGGATCTCGATGAGAATTCTGGCAGTGGCTCGAATGGAAGGGGCCGAGGTCGGCGTCGGCTGGGCGTATCGGATAACGACGATGACGACCTCATTGTCAAGAACCGGAAACTCAATAAAGACGGCGTGGGCATTGCGAGCATCATCGAGCAAGCGAGGATCCCGTCTTCCAAGATCAGGAAGATCTTGTCCAAGCGCAAGCCCCTGACGCTGAATGAGATCCACGTGATCATCGTGGGCTACTACCAGGCAAAGATGTTCCAGGACATCCAGGACGATAACGTCGGAAAGATCCGCTCCAACTTGGCTCAGTTTATCATGGACATGTACACGCTGCACTACGGCTTGAAAGACCTCGCGATCAGTCAGTTGGTGTTTCTTGACGCCTCCATACGCAAACACGCGGCCGAGAGCGCGCGCGTCCGGACGTTTGGGCTTCTGACGGGCTCTCTGGAACCCGATTCCCATGCGTGCTCGGTGCAGGGCATCGATTTCTTCCTTTTCGTCGTCGTCGTGATGTTTAATGGTGGGTCTTCACCACTTCCTGTCGCTGGTCGCTCACTAACCTTCTGATGATGCCTTTTAGCTGGTAGCTATAAGCGAGGGCGGAAAGAGGCCGTTCACGTTGCGCAAAACCTCAAGTCCTTCTTTGGTGAAGGTATCTTCATGAGCCCAAAATCAGTCACGCTTCGACTTGATGTCGTCTGCACGACCATCGATTTGGTCTTCTCGTTTAGACGCGATGACCCCAATGGCAACCTGGACAAGCTCAAAGACGAGATTCGATTGCTCGCCTCGAGCCAGACCACGAGCTTGAATGGGGGCATCGAAGTCGACATCGTCTTGGAAAAAATCATGAACTATTGGTTTGTGTTGTATGAGCAACAAATTGAAGATATCCATGCAATGTTTGCGATGGTTGACACCAACGGCGACGGTAGTCTCGACTTTCGCGAGTTTTGTGAAGTCGTCCAGGCCCTGGAGCCTGGGATGGATCGACGCGAGACCCTCGCCATATACAACAAGGCGGCCGGAGACGATCATGTGATCGACAAAGACGAGTTTGTGCAGGTCATGCTGGCACACCAGCGTGGGGTCATCCTCAAGGAGTTCTACAGTGGCGATTCCAACAAAAAGATCTTGTCAGGTATTCAGCAACGAAGTCGGACGTACGTTTCGCCAACGTCGAGTGGCGCAAATCAGCCCGAAGGGTCCCACTTCAGGGCATTCTCGGGTTCGACGTCCCACCTCGACCGTGAAGAGTCATATGCATCACTGATGGCAGCTGTCAACGTTGTCACGGACGCAGTTCGTCCGTTGACGGTCGATGACGATGACGGCCCCGATGATCCCACGCAGAACAAACCGGACAAGCTTCAGGACAGTGTCTCGTTCATGACCTTAAGTCGCTTGTCCAGGTGGGCATCCGAGGCCAAAGGGAAATTGCTCAATTCCCGGCAACAGGAGCAGTCGCCCACGGAGTCTGAGTCGCCAGCAGCCATCCCGAAACCAAAAACACCCGCGATCGACGTCGCATCGATCATGGCATCCTCTCTACAGAGCATCACCGAAAGCTCAGACGACACGTTCGAGCGAGATGTAACCGCATTATTGGAACAGGCACTGTCAAGAGCCAACATCAACCTCAAGGAAGTGGTATAGTGCTTGCATTTAGTTTATCCTTGAGTTTTCATAATTTCTCGTTCCATATCCAAATCGCGCAAAGTTATGGAAAACGGTGGAGTGGAGTCCGATGTGGAAGCTTCGTGAATCATTTGGTCGATGGTGGCTGGGGTCGCATCCACTGGCACGTTCTTCCCGCAAATCTGAAGCACAGCCTGCCCAATATTGATGATGTTGGATCGCTCCGCCGGGCCAGCACTTGAGATGAACAGACGAATGTAAGCTGCTTGGTCTTTCCAGTTACCAAACAGGATTCCCAACGGTGGCTTCTCGAACACAATCTCCTTTTGAACATCAAATGTGAGTTCACCATCTGACTCTGTGACTGTGCTTTCTGCCGTTTCTGAATCTGTCACATTCTTGGGAGGGTCTGAGGACTGATTCTGCGTTGCGGTCGGATTGTTCAGGAACGTCTTCATTTTTGTAACGAATTCATCTCGAGTCACAAATGTTGCCCGCATTGTCACGCCATTATCTGCAAATCCTTGCAGGGCATCCATAATCCCAGTAAAGCTCTTTTGATAAGGGGAAATCATGATTGTGTCGTTGATTTTCCAGAGAATATCACCTCGATCAACAAGCCGACTTTTCTGCGCAAATGATGGAACTCTTGTAAATGCTGAAATTACAACGTAATTGCGACCATCAGCAGCCTCTTCGTCCGATTGTTCCCATTCTACCATTGGCGGCCACTCTCGCAGCTTGACAATCCCATCAGGACTCGAAGCAAAATGAAGCACGGCAGGACGGCGTTTTGTTTCCTTCAAAATTTCCAAAATCTGCGGGAGTTGCTTGAAACGAAGATCAACGTCATTGACCTTCGTTAAGATGTGACCGGGTTGGATTTTTCCACTGCGTTCAGCCGCACTTTTTCGACCATCTTGACTAGAATCTGCGAACCCCAAGACAATGGCCCCACAATGAGCCAATGGACGGTTACGAAGGCGAAGTCCGAATGGACCTTCCTCTTTGAATGCCACACTGAAGAGCTGAGGACGAGATACAACACGTTGTTGGCGGTTGGAAGTCGTATCCTCAGGAAACAATGAAAACCTTAATGTATATGGCACAGGAAGAGTCTCTAGGAGTGACTTGAATTCATCCAGAGTTAGCTTGTTGCACGCGAGTCCATTGATTGCAAGCACGCTTGCGCCAACTGGAACCCGCAGAAGATCTGGGTTTTCCACGCCTGCAGACTCCAAATCGTCGATTCTGCTCACCACGACGTAACGATTAAGAACTCCCTTCGCAAACGCGAACGGAATTGATTTTCGACTCCTGAACACACAGTCAATCTCGTGTGGCTGGATGTCAATTTCTTTTGCACCTCTCCAAGGACTGGCCGACGGCAGGTCTTCAACTCGGATGTCCAGGAGCTGAAACACCAACGGCCAGTATTTTTCCATGTGATCATTGAGTGTGGTGAGAAGCTTGATCATGTGTCGAAGCAACTTGCTTTCCATTGTCTTTGCCAAGTAGTCACGGATCAGCTGGGCGAATGCAGCGGTCAAAAGATTGTAGATGGCACTAAACCAACTGCCTTGAACAGTAAGTTTGAGCTCTTGGCGAATTTCGATTTCCATCGAATTGAGTACGAGTGTTGGCTTGAATTCGCCAGTTTCTTTGTTGACAACTTTCTTTTCGGCTTTGAACCCCAAAGCAATGACACCTCCACTCAACTCAGCGTCTGCTAATCCACCTCCATGGGCATACGGGAAATACTTCTGTGCGAATGTCCATTGAAATCCTTTCAACAAAGCCGTGAGGTGTGTTGCTCGGACAGTGAACAACTCCTCGTCAGCAACAGTACCCATTCGAACCTTGACGCGTTCCTTTTTGACTCGAAAGTTCGAGAGATCAAGGTTAGATAGTGAGTATTCTACACCTTCCTCGATCCCGGAGATGGTGTCAACCTTGATTGTAGGTAGAACGGACATAAAGAAATCCAAGCAGTGATCTTTGACTCGATCCACGAACTCTTGTCGCTTCTGTCGGTTCGTGGTGATAGTGCTACCCCACTCGGCGATCTTATCCAACTGAACTTCAGATATCGCTTTCTGTACATTTTCACAAAATGCTTCAGGATTGTCCACGGATTGCACAAGTTGCTTTGCTTGCAAAATAATTGATTGCCCTTGCGAGGTTTGCTGAAGTTGGTTCAGATATTGCTCACCGGACATCTTGAGCAACGCGGCTTTCTCGGATATTTTGGGTAAATACTCCTCGGCTTTTGTGACGAGTTCACACGGGTCAAGACTGGTGATGGACGCTACGCCTAGTGACTTGCTCGCGATTTTCTCGATGTGAATCAGTGTCTCCTGAGCCTTGACAAGATCAGTTTCATGCTTTTGCAGCGTAGACATTAAATTTTCTCGATCCAGTGAATTCTTGACCATTTCAAGTGCCGGTTTGTGCGCCTCTGCCTTTTCTTCAATTGCTTGGAGGACCTGGGAAATGACGAGTCGTTGTCGGCGAGTGTCCTCTTTGTCCATCTTCTGAGCGGCGAGATCTAATTCGATGTTTGCCTTGGATTTGAGGTTCGCTGTCAGATTCTTCACTTCCTCGCAATTCTTGAGATTCGAGAGGACCTTGGTGGCTTGCGCGACAAACACGGTCACGTCTTTGCCATCCAATAGCTCTTGCTCGAGGCTTTGCTTGGCCGAGACGGCAAGATCTTTGAGTTTCTCGATTTCTGTCGCCCCAGCAGCGCGGATCCGTGCCGTTGCATCGGTCAGGGTCGGGTCGAGAACCGAGGAAAGGAGTTTTGAGTACTGATCTCCGTACGTGGCGTTCGTGGACAAGAAGGATATCGTGTCGGCGTGGTCCTCGCAGAGTTTCTGGACCATTCGGTAGGTTTGCACGGCCTTCTCATGTAGTTGGGCGGCGTCCTCCGGGGAGATCCGACCCTGAAACTCGGCATAAATGGCATCTGCGCTCATCGGGCGGGGGACTTTGGCCAGCAACCGCAAGTCCACGGCCGTCACATCCGCGGCCACGAAGTAGCCGGTGCCGCCAAAATCGAGACGGACGCTATACGAGTCCGTCGTTGGTCGGTAGTCGTCCACGTATCCGAGGCAGAAGCGCGTGCGGACGCGGGTAGTCGGCGCAAAGCGCAAGCGCTCCACCTGTCATATCGGTTATCGATGAGTATCGAGAGCCACAGCCGGCAAACAAGGCGGCAGACACTCACGGGCATCGTGACGACCGATCCGCGGTCGTCGGCGTCGATCATGACCTCGTAGAGTTGATCCCGGAGCCTGGGTCACACACCACACACATAGACGCACAGACACATATATACATGCAGATTCCATGGTCAATTCTTTGCTGCGTGAGGCACGTGAGAGCTTCGTTGGGCCACTGAACAACACGTACAGATAGCCGCGGACGGTCCCGACGGCCGGTGATGGCACCTGCTGCCCGTGTTCGTGCCCCTCCTCCGGGGTCTCGGGCAGACACAGCACCCGCGTGTCTTTGGGCATCTCCCCGCACGCGAGCATATTGAACTCGGGCACGAGGCAGCCTCGCTACCGTCCAAGGTAAGCGTCACGTGATCAGAAACCCCCATCTTGGCGAGCGAGCGATAGGAACCAAACAAGCACGCACCCGTGCGAAGAGCGTGGCGCCAAACGCCAGTGTGACCTCGACGTGATGCTGGCGGTCGCTGCAAGTTGCCCCGGGTCAGACATCGTACAAGCGCTTTCATGTGGAGGCGTTGAAGTATCATTTTCCGACGGACCTCGGCGAGACGACGACTCCGGGGCCAAAGGGCGTGTGGACGCGGTCCCCGGGGGCGAAGCGGAGCACGTGCGCGAGCAGCGGCGGCAGCAGCTCGTCGGTCGTCGCGCCCATGGTCGTCGGTGGCGCTCGAGCTCGCGGCGGCGGTCGATGGCGCGAAGAGCTACGTAAAGTGTTCTGGCGACCTGATTGATGATGATCCAACACAGAATACCAAAATCGGACCATGCTTGGAATATCGGTCATTTTTTACTCTCCTCTCTCTCTATTTTGGCACGGTATCGACAGGTGATAAAACTGAAAAAACCCGCATACGTCATTAAATGACGTATGCGGGTTTTTTCAGTTTTAAAGATCGGAAATTTTCCGATCTTTGGGGATCTTGAGAAATGCATCCATGGGGCCGCCATTCCCATGGGGGCGCGGGCGCTTGGTCCCCACGCTCGGGGCGGTTGTTGATCCCAGGGACTTGGCGAGGCGGAGGGCAAAGTGAAAATCCGCGTGCTCCTGCGGGGGCTCGTAGACAAACTGATCGCATGGTCCGCAAAAGAACGGCTCTGTGCTGTGGGGTGGGTGGTCATCAGGACCCACGGACGACTGGTCTGTCGTCGACTCGGGCGCAGTGTGCGTCAGTGTGGGCGTCGATGCCTGCGACGGACCAAAGAAGGCGCTGATCTTGCGTTTGGAACTGCCGGACGACGACGACGGGCCGGTGACTCGGGTAGACGAGGTGCTGGTGTTGGCGGCGGCAAAGAGGTCGACCTGCTCGCCCTCTGTGGGCTTGACAAAATACGTCGAGATGCTTGCGCTTCGGCTCCCCATGGGCATGAAATCCTTAACGTGGATCGACAAACTTGAGCACGGGAACATGGTCTCGAGGTCGTGCTGCAGTGCCGACAGCGCCGACTTGACGATCGTCTCAACATCGGCATCTAACGCGATCGTGAAATTCCGGGACTTGGTCTTGGCACCGACACGCGTGTAATTGATCGAGACCTGGGAGGGGAAACGCTTGTTCTCCTGCTTTTCCTCCTCGCAGCGCTCGTGGACCTCCTCAGCCAAGAGCGGGATCCAATACCGCAACTGCTTCTCGTCCTGCAGCTGCGACTTTTCGTCATACTGCTTGGCGGCCATGAAGGCCTTGACGTCGGTCTTGTTGGCATTCACCGGATCGTCACCATCGTCGCCCGCGCACATGTTCCGGACGTACACGGCCGTCTCCCGCCCAAGGTGTTTGACCAGATCGTCCATCGTGCACGACTCGACAAACGCACTCACAGTGACCGTGGGCTTCTCATCCGCCGACGGCACTGGCTGCGTGAACGTGGGGTCGTCGGCCTTGATTTTATAGTAGAGATCGATGAGCTGGCGCCCGAGCTTGCCCCCGAGTCCGCGAATCTTGCGCAGCGGAAAGTGCTCCATCAGTGGCTGGAAGAACCGCGGGGCAAGTATCTATATTGACAACTCGATCAATGCGCCGCGAGCCCCAGGGGGCACACACGACCACTCACCGTTTGGCCATTGGGTTTGTTGAGCGGTGACGCGAGCTTGGCGACGAGTTTCGTGGCGGCGATTCCGACCGAGCACGTGAACCCGAGCTCCTCAAAGATGGTCCGGCGGATCTCCCTCGTGATCGCCGCCCCAACGCAAAACATGCGCTCGTCCTCTGTCAGTGGGAAGGCCATGAAGCCATCGACCTCGATGCCCTTGCCCGTGCCCTCAAGGGCGTGGACTCCGACAACCTTTGTGTCCTGATTCTCCAACTCGGCGCAGAAATCCGATGTGACGACGTCCTGACCGGCACAAAACGGCAATCAGTCCCGTCAGCAGAGAGCTCGTCTCCCATCGTTACACGCGACGAGAGGCACGCACGAGGTCGCTCATCCGGGCCTTGACCTGGTCCGTGATGTCCAGATACGCCTCGTCAATGCCGGCGCGCTCGCACACGGGCGCGAACCGCCCGAGGATCTCGTAGATCTCCTTGCTGGCCATGCGGTAGCGCCTCAGGATGGCCTTTTGGTGCGTGCGATCATAATCGCGGTCGGGTTTCCGATTCTCGCCCAGGGTCTCGACGTGGGGCTGGGCCAAACAGAGCATCACCATCAGCCATGAAAAAACGCGAATGGTGTCAAACATCCGAGGGGAGAGCGCCCTTACGAGGTGGATCTGGGGGCACTTTTTGCGGGCCTCAGTGACGTTGTCGCCTGCGCGTGGGGGAAAGCACCGACGGGGGCATGAGCGACGTGCGTGGGCCTCCGACAAGACAATACAGACAGGGAGGCCTTCATACCGCGGCCGATACCAAACTTGCGCGCGACGTAGTTGATCGCCAGGAGACTCCCCCACTGCTGCACCGCCAGGGGCTGATCCTGGGGGATCCCCAGTCGGCGGTGCTCCACCTGCGCGTAGAAGCAGTCGAGGTCCAGGTGCACGATGACCCGCGTCGTCAGCGGCGCGGCCATTGCCGTCGTCGTGGCCAGTGGGTCATTGGCAAGAGGTGACGCTGCATGGTGCTGTCAAGCAGTTGGACTGATTCGGAGGTGACGGACCCACATGCCGTTCCAGAAGTCAATGTGGACCGTTTCTGACAGTATTTTCGCGCCAACATCCATGGCCTGATTGTCATCGCAGGCGGGGTGCACATTGAATGCATCTGTGCTTCGTGCACAATCGGAGTTCTAGTACCATGCAGCGTTTGGTCCATTGCTGTGTTGATTGACGGCTCGCCTGGCGGACATACACAGTCGCCCCATGGACATGGGGGGTCCTCAGCGCTCCAACGAAATGGGAGGGTGTCTTCTGTCAGTTTTCCCCTCCTGGGAGATTGCGGACGCGTGAAATGAGTGCCATCACGCCACCAAGCGCGATCGTAATCCGTTTCCATGCATCTTCCATCAACGCTGACGTACTGCTGCCTGGCAGTGGACGGCGGACGCACACAACGACGAGATCCCGATGATCGCGTATCTTTCAACCCACAACTCGTAAAGATATTGAGAATTGCAGAAATGATCCCATTCAAGCCAGCGTCGGGTGTGATGTTTGTCGCGTGGATGATGTGATGGCCCGCACGAGAAAGTGATCATGATGGAGGGTTTCTCGTGGGTCAGCGGCGGGGCCGGGCGGAGAGCACCGAGAAGCTCCTGGTGTGATGGTTGATTTTGTGCACAACTTGTTGTCATGGAAATGGATAAAGTGGATCATAACGTCGGCTGCATTTTGTCGAAAGTCTCGAACGCGCACATTGACTCGATAGGTTTTTTCGAGCCGTGCACCACCATGCACTACATGTGGCCCTTCAAACTCCGACTCACCCGACGCCACGAGCACAAAGATTGTGTGGAACGTTGAGACGCTCGCTTCTTGAATGGCCTTTGCAGGAAAGTGGCCATCGATGCAACGCTCGACTGGGACAAACACTGACGGTGACTATGGCACCGTCACATTCGACCACGAGACGACGTCGACCTTCGATTCTTTTCGGATCAGGAGGCGATGGATCCACCATAGAATCGCGGCGCCGAAACTTTTGGCGCTTTTGGCCCAAAAGCACCACGCGCACACACGCAACAGCGCCAGGAATCGAAGCTTGACGGCGTTTCATCGATTGCACACCGGATACCGAGCACCACACTCCCGACCGAACCAACACGGTCTCCATTACATTTCTTGTTGGTTTTATATATTCCAACCCACATTTTGGGTCGGCACAAGATCAACCATGGAGTGATACAGTCATAGTTAATCGCACTGCAGTGTTTTGTGTTGGTGTTGTACATTGCCAACAACATTCACCGACAAAAACCAGCGAGGCGTGCGACATTGCTTGGGGAAGCCGCGCCGACTTGTTTTCTCACACGAATCCACGCAGAGACCATGGGCCAAACATCCTCTCTCGCTCGCCTGCACAGCGCTCTGCTGCGCCGCTGCGACTCAACCTTTGAACGACGAGGTCACGGGCATCACGTCAGCAATGGCCGTTCTGTGGAAACCGTCGCGCACCTGCCCATCCGAGTCGGGGATTGGCCCAAAAGAACCGCCAAGCTCCCTCTGCCATTGGCAAAAAGCTCTCTTTGGATTCTTTTCGTCCAATACCAGAGGAGACTCAGATGGCGAAGGGGTCTTTTTGTTGTTGACTGTCTTTGTGATGTTGCACACCCGCCGCCGCCGTCACCATCAACGCGCCGCCACCACCGCCACTGCCCACATCCCAAAGAGATCGCGCGGCGCTCGAGACTCGCACTCGCTTGGGGCATTGTCCGATTTTCGTTGGCTGCCGACGACCCCGCATCATCACCACCACCGTCGCCAGTCGAGCTTTTGCCTTTCGCCTTTGGCTACTGTGTGGAGGAGGAGGAATGTGGGCGTTCCTCGCGGTCTGCGGGCTCATCTGCATGCCCGCGTTCCGGTCTCTCCTCGAGCAGCTCTTCGCCGAGCTCACGATCGTCTTCCTCAACTGGCTCGGCGTCGTCTCGGCCACCGTCGGCGTGGCCTTTGTCCTCACGGCCGCGCTGCAGCTCGCCGGGGGCGTCCCCAGCAGCAACAGCGACAGCAGCAGCTACAAGTATGAAAAGACCCACGGGCTAGGCCGACGTGGACTCTGGACGTCGATGATGCTCGTCTCGGCGGTCATGCCCGCGCTCAGCGCCGCAACGGCCACCACCACGAACCACCACCACCATCAGCAGTCCCGCAAGCTCGCCGAGGCCGTCAAGGTCCCTTTCACCCTCGCCAGCAACGAGTCGGCGCTGGCGACGATCAAGGAAAAACTCACGACCTGCAAGTACTCCAAAGGCAAGGAGTGCGTCGACAAGCCCACCGAGATGCCCGAGTTTGGCGAGTACAAGCGCGGCCCCGGGCGCTGCGCGGCCTTTGACGCCGCGTGGGTCAACGTCACGGACCCGATGGCTGCGATCCCGAACCGCTACCTCCCCATTGGCGTCGAGGAGGCGTACGATAAGGGCTTCCAGAACCGCTACTCCAAGTGGAGCGCCCTGAACCGCGAGCAGTTCAAGCTCGACTGCCCGCTGCTGTACAACGAGACCATCGCCGCGGGCCAGGACCACCTCTGCTGTACCGAGTCGCAGTACGAGGGCCTCCAGACGCAGGTGCGCCTGATCCCGGGCCTCTGCACGTCCTGCAAGGACAACCTCAAGAACGTGTGGTGCCAGATGACGTGCAACCCGAGCAACAGCATGTTTGTCGAGGTCGAGCAAGTCCGGATCATGCCCGGGGATGACAACCACCCGACGGATGTGTTCCCCGCGATCGAGGAGCTGACGTACTTTGTCGGCCGCGACTGGATCCGGGACATCTACGATTTCTGCAAGAAGGACGACTCGTTCTCGTACCTGTGCAACCCCAACCAGAACTGCACTGACGGCTACGGCCTCCTCCGCTTCATGGGGCAGTACAAGTTCAACTCGATCGGCGCCCCGCTGCAGATCAACGTCAAGACCATGGACGAGTACCCGGACAACGTGCAGAAGGAAAAATTTTGCGCCTGTGGCGCCAACGCGACCGACTGCTTCCTCCCCCAAGATGGCCGCTTGCGTTCCTGCGCTGGCGTGTGTGGCTCCATCTGCGCCGTTGGTGAGAATGACAAGCGCCCGTACACCGAGTCATGCTACGGGGCCATCCGCGAATCGGACAAGAAGTCGAGCGGCGCGACCGAGATTGACCCCAAGTGGAGCTCATTCATGAAGTACATGGCCACCAACCTCACCAACACCAATTTCGACGCGCTCAACTACTTTTTGGCCATGTTTGGCGGTGTCGTGGGCTTCGTCTTGGTCGTCGCCTTCTTCTACATCAACTGTCGGCGTCAGAAGTACGCCGCGGCGTCGTCCAGCCAGCTCAACGCCGATTCAGCTCGTCTGGGTGCAGAGCGCCGTCTCAGCTATGTCGATGAGCTCATGACAAAGAGCCTGAAGCGCTGGGGTCTGTTCCTTGCCACGGGCAAGCGCCCATTTGTGGTCCTTGGTGTCGCCTTGGTGGTGGCCATCGCGGCGTCCACGGGTTTGACTCAGATCGAAGTCGAGACCAGCCCCGTCAAGCTCTGGGTGGCCGAGTCGAGCCGACCATACAAGGAGCGGGATCGCTACGGCGAGCTGTTTATGCCGTTTTACCGCACGGAGCAGGTTGTGATGGTCCCGAAGGACGGGGGGATGATCGGCCGCAAGGAGTATCTGCGCGAGGCGATCCGCATCCAGAATGAGGTGGCCGCTCTGGCGTCGGGCCCCCAGGGCGCTTCCTTCCCGGAGCGTGTGACGTTGCGGGATATCTGCTGGAAGGCGACCGGGACCGAGTGCACGGTGAATTCGATCACGCAGTACTTCCAGAACCGCCTCGACCACTTTGAGTTTTATGACAAGTACGGCATGGCCATGGAGCATTTCACCAACTGTATGTACTCCCCGACCAACTCGGATGTCCAGGCTTGCGGTGTGATCAAGATGAACCTCAAGGCCGGTGATTCGATCCCCTCGAGCATGAGCGACTGCCCGTGCCTCTCGGCCTTTGGCTCGCCGATGAACTTGTACAACACGTACCTCGGCGGGTTTCCCGCTGGTTCCGACAAGAACACGACGCAGTTTCTGGAGTCAAAGGCGCTGACGTCGACTGCCTTGGTGTACAATTACTATGAAGACAGTAAGAACGACCCTGCGATTGTTTGGGAACGCGAGTACATCAAGTTGATGAAGAAGCTGACGGCCGAGAACCAGCTCTTTGACCTCTACTTCTCGGCCGAGACGTCGGTTCAGGATGAGATCGAGCGCGAGTCCAACGGTGACATGCTCCCGGTGATCTTGAGCTACTCGCTGATGATCGTGTAC
>JAADYI010000024.1:0-51954 GCA_023338185.1 Lagenidium sp. CBS 127285
GATTACGCACGTGACCTCCACCAAATTTACGAAAATCGATGACCATATCGGGAATGAAATCAACCTATAATAAACGGATATACGATTCAAAACCTTATGATTGCACAGGCAAAAGTTGTTCGAGGGTCGATCGGCCGATCCACAGTAGCCCGGGGTCATCCCGAATGAGGGTCAAGCGCTCGCCGGCATCGACAAAGCCGACGACCTGGAGGAATTCGAGGCACTCGGGGATCCATGCGATGTGGGTCTCGAAGAGGCGGTTCTGTTTACGCACGGAGCGATATTTGGGGTCTGTAGGGTGCTCCAGGATGTTGTGGACAATTTTGTGGAGCATGGTGACTGCCTTTACAGCAGCATCGCCTGCGATTCGTGACCGCAATCCTTCGAGGGTGCGACGTATCCGGATCTCGCGCTCACCTGGCGACAACGACGACAGCACGAGTGAGTCGCTCAGCATCAGACAAAGCCGCGGATCATTTTGGCAACCCACTTGGCTCGAATTCTGTGAACGACTCGTCAACAAGAGCTGCTTGGCTCAATTTTTGCTGTCCCTGAGTTGCAGGAGGTTCTGGCATTGCGCGATTTTCTTGAAATTTGTCTGGACCGGTCAGAGTTTCAGTGCCAGTTGGGCTGTCGGCCGAATTATGGGCGTGGCCTTCAACTTCGTGCTGCGGAAAATTCTCGCCACTCGGAGTGACAGATTGATCTTGAAGGAGGCGACTGACTGTGCTAGTTCCACCAAGTCGACCACCCGACACAGAGAGGTTCTCATGATCCCAATCACGGATCACTGCAGTACCAAGGGGGCCGCCGACTGTATATCCTGAGGTGTGGGTCCAGTCAAGCTCATCGCACTCGCGCTCAACCTGCCGCATCAACTGATAGAACTGAGAGTCATGCTCTGAATAGACCTGATTGACAGCTAAAGTGTTAGTCATATCACACTGAATAGGGAACGCACACCACATACATTGTGAGACAGCTCGTGGAAAAGAACTTTCTTGATGCTGATTTCGATTCCAAGTCAAGTTAGTGGCTACAGAATTAACATCATTGCGATGTTCCTAGGGTGCGCACCTCAAGAACTTTCGGAATCCGAGCAGATCGTCCGTTCGAAGGCGAAGGAGAATCTTCTCACCCTTGTTCTTGTTCAAGCCCAAGACACAGACAGGGTCCACGCCAACTTTCCCATCAGGATACATTTCCGCCAAGCAGCCGACACTCCAACTTCAATCAGAAAATGTTGGGGTCATTCGCGCGGCCATAACGAGGTGTGCAGTGCTAATGGTATACGGACCGGTGTTTCGCCATGACTGCGAGGACGCCTTTGTCGTTCGCAAGTCGCTCGAGGATCTGTCTCGCCTTCTCCGCGTCAGAGAAATTTTCGAGCACCTGCGCGGACCACGGTTGCTTTCGTAAGATCACTTGCGCATCTAGAAATCCATGCACGGATGTTACCTCAATCGCGTGGAAACGATAATCCGTGGATTGTGATTGCCGCGCTCGATATTGGCGATTAAGTTTTCCGATGCTCACGATTTGGCGTCTCTCGCTGCAACCAGCATGCGCAAGCAGTAAACAGTCGAGTCTAACGGACCATTATGCAGGCTCTACCTACCGAATCTGCTGCTGGGATTCTGCCTTCTCCCGGATTGCCTTGAGACGTTCAATCTGCTCTCTTGATGCTCCGGCGATCACCAGCACACGCGGGTTGGACGTGGGGTTCCATCCAAGTTCCGCGAGCGTCAACGTCGAATCCGACGGGTCGACGCGTTTCTTGTCGTAGAAGACGCGCTGGACATCGACTTCGACGTCCAGCTCAGCGTGGAATAGCGCCTGCAGCTCTGCCCACGTGGTCTCGCTTCCCCGCGGCAGCGGGATGTCGATGGGCTTCCCCCTGTAGACGACTTGGACCCTCTCCATCAGCACTTGTCACTCGAACTCGGAAATCAGCAAATGCTGATTGAGGCAAGTGCCATCGTTCAGGGTGACCACCACTCTCGTCAGCAGTCCACCATGGATGATGACGGATTAGCCTGCTATCCAAGATATGGATTGGAAGAAAAAACGATAAGTGTTTTAAGCCAATAGCTTCCTGATATGATTTCGTAATCGTATGGCTTGACCCAATCATCGTGCTACATCTGCGGTCATTTGCGGAAATCGGAACACATCGAAAATAGCTCTTGAAGCAAAACAAAACGCATCTGAGCACACGACCCGAGGCGCTTCAAACGACAGCAGTGGAGATCGACGCTGCTTGGGCAAGGGAGCTTCGACGTCGCTGTGATCTCGCGCTCGCTCTAGGATGATGCGTCCTGCCGGCACTGGCACCGGCCGTGGCGTCGGCGAGTCGGTCGTGCTTAAGCGGCGCCAGCGTGAGGAGACCCTCGCGCACTTTGCGGATACGGTCAAGGGCTTCTCCAAGCTCGGTGCCCGTGCAGAATGGGAGCACACCCTCGACGTCAAGGCCGATGCCACACAGCTCCAGCGGACGGTACATCGTCTCAAAAATCAGCACGAGTCGCAGCTCCACAACCGCCGCCTCCGGTGCGTCGTGACCGGACATGAGCTCTTGTGTCGACAAACGACTGATGTGATGATGCTGTAGACTCGCTGATCTTTACAATCGTGAGATGGAGGAGTGGAAAAACGCATGCATGGCCAACATGGAGACCCCGGAGGATCGCAAGCAAAAGTGAGTTAGTATGTGCTTGAAATGAGTGTGGGCAGTTGTCTGATATGGTGACGATAGAATGATCCAGCGTGCCCTTGAGCTGAAGGAGCGACGTGAGCGTGAGCGATTGGCAATTGTCCAGGAAAAGCTTATGCAGCATTATCGGTGGGTTTTTATGTTCCCACAGCTGACGGAGCAAGTGTCCATTCAGAATGATAACCAACTTGCTTCGGCAGTGAATCATGTGATGATCTCCGTGTTGAGGACTCCAAAAAGATCACAAAAATTGTCTTGAATGAGCGAGGTGGACAGCTCGAAGAGCGCAAGCGTCTGGAAGAAGAAGAGGTAATATTTCTCAGGCATCCATGGCTGAGTAGGTTGTGTTGACTTACGGATTGGTGTAGAAATTCATCGAGTCGAAGATGGCACAGCTGTGGGAAGAAGATCGATTGAAGAAAGAAGAACGGGAACGGCGTGATAAGGAAATGGCTGCCAAACGTGATGCAGAAGTCAAGGCAATCCTAGATCTTCAGGTCGATCTCTTCAAGAAACGAAAGAAGGAGGAGGAAGAGCACAAAGATCACGAGGATCGAGAGCTACTGGATGAATGGTCGCGATTGAAGCTCGTCGAGGAGGAGCTAGAAAAGCAAGCTCGCCTAAACGAAATCAACCGCGCAATGGACGTAAAGAAATTCAATTTGGAGCGTGTAGAAGCAAGTCGGGCTGCTGCTGAGCGGGAGCGCGATTATGACATGCGCCTGTTGGAGTTGGCGCTAGCACAGGAAGCGGAAGCAAAGCGACGAGAACGTGAGCTTCAAGAAAAATTCAAGCAAGACCAACTGGAGTACCAACGAATGCTGAAAAAGCAAATGGAAGTGGAGGCGGAGGACCTTTCCTATTTGGACAAAATTCGCCAGGACATGGAAAACGAGGTATGGGCGAAACGAGACGCCCAGCACTCTGCTGAAGAGCTTGCCAGGCAGGAACTTCTCCGCCAGGTCATTGCATCCAGAAACAGTCAGATGGAAATGAAAACTGAGATGAAAATCAAACAGAAGGAGGATGACAAAGCATTTATGGAGGATCTGAAGCGAGAAACGGAGGAGGCATTGCAGAAGGAGCTTCGTGAACAAGAAGAACGTCGACGGGAACTCAAACGAAACCAGTCAGAGTTGCTGAGGCAACAGGAAGAGAGACGCATCGCGGACGAACAGAAAAAGCAAGCCGAGTACCTGGAGTTGAAGCGGATGCAGTTAGCAGAGAAGAATCACAAAGAACGAGTAGCTCAGTTTGCAAACAATGTACCTTCGACAAATTACCGACGAAAGACCGCGCAATGGTACTTCGACGCATAGACACAATGCGCTGAAGCACCATTGCGTGGTCTTTGTGGGTGCTATGTGGTTGGCCACCATGACCAAGCACACAGCACCTGGCACCTGTAGTGCATCACGCAGCCGCCTCTACCTGCTCAGCTTCATCAAGCCAATCGACGTTGCTGTTACCACTTTCGTTGTCCCCATCCAATCGAATGAGCTTGTTGCACTCCTTGGCTAGCTCTGCGAGACCCAGTCGCCCCTTGCGCTGGATGAACTTCGCGACCTTGTCCATTTCTTCCTCGGTGATGTAGATGAACTTGCCCCGATCGTCGACGATCCCTGTAATTCGGTTGCCCTCCTGTAGAGCCTCAACGCGCCGGATCGCATCCTGGGTCGGCAGGCCGAATGCGGCGGCGAGATCTTCGAGGACAACAACCTTGCGAGTCTGCCGACAAGTAAATCGTGCACAGTCAGCGTCTCCATGCAGCATCAACTTCAGCATAGAAAAGCCCACATTTACCTTTATGTAATCGACAAACTGCTGGAGGAGGTGTTGTGATTCCTCACTATCCTCATCGACTTTGGAGCCTTGCTCCTCAATCGAAAACATGTCCTTCCACTTGTCGAATTCTTCTTGCTCCTTTTTTGCCTTCTCCTCCGCGAGTTTGCGCTCCACTTCCTCTCTCTCCTCTTCCAGTCGTGTTTCCTCTTCTCTTTTCTTTTGCAATGCCTATGGCCAGACAACGCCGCTCAGTATCATACACGAAGAACACTCTGTCTGCTAGTTCGCACCTCCTCTTTGGCCTCCATACGCTTACGCTGCTCCTCTCTTCGTTGTTCTTCAAACTGCAATACCAATAGATGAATCACATCATTCCTCCTCCCTCCTGCGTCTCCTCCCCAACACGTGACCAAGTTCGCACCCGCCGCATTTCCTCGCGTTCGCGGCGCTTGAGCTCCTTTTGAAGCTCCTTCTTGGTCATTGCGCGTGGCTCGACAATCTCGCCGTCGCCCAGCACCTCGTCCGGGTCATTCCCAGCCGCTGCTGCCCCGGCCGCATCCATTTGCCGCTCCTCCTGAGGTTCGTCGGCTGCCCGTCCAACCCCGTTGCCGTTGCGCCAGTTCTTCTCCTTCCGCTTGCGCAACGCCGCGAGACCGCCACCCGCGGCTCGCCGACCGCCGGCCTTGACGACACGATCATCGTCCGTTTCGACTGGTACGTCGGCAATCGCACGCTGTACAGCCCATTGATGTTGCAGACATGATGTTCAGCCCCCCTCGATTCTAATGACGCCCCTTCGATTCCCGCGATGCCATCCGCCAGGCGCCCGAGTCCCCTCACCGTTCCTCGGAAGTAACCCGCAAAATAGAGCACGAGCGCGACCGTGATGCCGAGCCCCACGGCCGAAATGAGCAGGAGGACGCTGTCCGATGGCATATTGGCACCCTGTCGTGGCTGTGGGAATGGCGAGGGTGGTGTGGAAACGGGGGCTTCGCTCCCTCGTGGTAGTGACATTGGTGGAGACCAATTATAATTCCTCTCGAGGAATGCCCAACTGACAGCATGCAAGTTCAAGTCCCTCGCGAATTGTGCGAGCGGGAGTGACATTGGTGATGCCGATGGCTATCATCACCTCAACGGCCCCACACAACGCTGGGCTTGGAGGCCCAACGGCCAGATGGGCAACGTCTGCATCTCGCTGATGATTGACGGTTGATGGAGAACCAGCCCTCCTCCTCCCTTCCCAATGCGGTCCATCAGACAACGACCCTTTCGTCACATGCCGTCGTTTCCCAGGTGCTGGTCATCGGCAATGGTGCCGTTGGTGTCAACTGTAGCACGGAGCGGCGGCGCATGGCGCAAGTGAGCCATGCTCAATGGACGTGACCAGATTCTGAGGTGCCGAACGCGACCTCGGTGGGCTGGTCGCGAGGGGTGTGTTGATGGTGGGGGCGGTGGAGCATTCGCCAGTGCGACACAGTGAATTGCGGTTCCCAGAGGTCCCCAGAGCGTGATGCAAAATCAAGTAAAATTTAGACAGCGCCTGACGACCTTCACCCACGACGCCAGCGATTGCTCGGTTCTAGACCCTTACGAATGATGAGAGCACGTTGCGCATCGCATTTGGTCCACGCGGGAGGGAGTGTGTATGTATATGTATGCCATCTCTCGGGGGGGCTTGGGGATTGTTCACGAAGTTGTGCGGATTAAACGAGCAATCGTTCAACACGACCAAACCCCCTTGTTGATGCAATTGATGCATTGGCTGGGCACGTCGTCAAGGAAATGAATCAACGACACAGCATCATTGATGCGCTGCAGAGGGCATTCGTGCGTCTTGACAAGTTGACCCTCTCCCACCCGCGAAGCTCCAACTTCGGTCATGTTCGCTCAAGCCTCATGTGTGAAGGCTGTGCTCTCACTGACAGCACTCGATCATCTGGTCGTTCCGTTTGGCGAGGAAACATGTCAAGTTGATGCGGAGGGCGCTGGGCAGAACCAACACCTGCTGGTGCAGAAACCCTGTTTGGTGTTACACCCATCACTACACCGGACGCAAGGCGTGAGCCAGGTGGTGGTGCATGTACATGTATGGGGTTGGGTTCCAAACCAGACCAGATCAGGTTGTGACCTCTGCATCCAAGTGATCATTTGGAGCAACGCAGCAACATATTAATGAATGACGGTGTCGACCACCAGACTTGGTAATGCAAGGCAGTGTGATCTCCAACAAGGATGCCGCGGATGCTGTTGACCTTGTTTGTTCAATTCGCTGACATTGGGATTTGGCGCGGATTCAACCACCAGAACGCTGCAACACTAGAGCGCACCTGTGTTCCATACCTGAGCGCATCAGAGTTAGTTGAAGGCCTTCGTGCAGCCCAGGTCTTGGCAATGTGAAAGTGGCACCCCACGATCAACGTTTTGTGGTCTCAAGTTCTTTCTGCTCTCTGTGTGCACGCCCAAGGGTGTCTTGTTGGGACAGCATCCATGCATGGTTGACGAACTCCTTGTCGACGTCTTGCCCACCAGGTCGACTCACCCCCACACACCCAGACTGGATGCTCTGCCGCCCAAGTTTGTTGGGAGCACAAAACAAGTTTCCCGTTTGAGCTGGTGGTTGATTCGATGTGTGGATAATTTCAGTTGTTGGTGTGACTCATCTGGGTAGGTTTTTAAAATCAGTACGGAGTGGATACGTCTTTGCCAAATTTCGACAATTCTGGTTATGGTGTTAAAAATATTCGCATTGCGGGTCGTCGACTCGCAGTGGCAACAACCCAGTCTCATCATGACCGGAAAAATGTTCGCACCTCTTTCGTTGTCGTTGGGACGCATGGGACTCCTGTGGAGATCAATCGCGGAAACGGCCACCACCGCAATGGTGCAATTGCTTTCTGCCTAAACAACCGTGAAACTGCGTTGCTGATCGTGTTGTCCAATTCTTCAAGATAGAGTGTGAGCGAAACAGCCGGTCAGTAGCAGGCAATTGCGCCGTTTGCAAGGTTCTGAATTGATCTTTGATCGCCTCTTTTGGGTTCAGCACGTGCGTTGAGAGTCCGGTGAGCTTGCATTGTTGTGTTCTCTCAGTCTCTGCAAGTCACTCTCTCTCCCTCCATGCCCACCTGACGACACCAACAACATGCACCAGAGCACATGCGATCATCCAGTGCTCAGGCAAATCTCTCCCTGTCATTGGCTGGGAGTCGAGCCCCCCAACAGCGGCCCACTTGCTGGGTCTGGGCATCGGCTGTCAGTTGCCCCAACGACGGATGCCAGTGTAGTATGTGCCTTTTGTCGAGTCTTTTTGTACGTGTGGTCCAGGTCGGGGACTACACCTGTACGGTACATACTATTTTCTTCAGGAGGAATCAGACGCAGCCGGCTCAAAGAACAGAAGTTTGCAACTTGGTGCATTGTGCTGTTGGTAAGCCTGGGCCTCCTCCCCTCTCCTCCCCCTCCTCCTCACTCCCTCCCCCACACCCAGCCAACCCCCTCCTCCTCTCGCCCCCGGCCGCCGTCACTCGAGTATCAGCCGAGCAATCGTCACCGACACTCACCGAGGACGATCCGCCACTCCCCCGACGCCCACATCCGTGTGTGTCAAATATAAACTAAGGCCTCGAGGGCACAGCCCACCACCGCGGACGCTCGTCGGTGAATAAGACCACGGAGTGCGGACGCTCCCCCCTCCTCCCTCCTCCTCCGCCTCCTCCGACACGCGCGACAAGAAGCCAAAGCCCGATCAGCCCCCACTGGTCACCCACATAGACGAGCCCACCGCCGTTCCCTCGACCCCCTGAAGCAAAGCTCGGGTCCGCGTGCCGCGTGCTCTCTAACAAAACCCTCTCGCTGTTGGTCACACGCGCCGCGCCCACTGGAGCCAAGAAGACTCGTCTTCTACAAACCCACACACCCCCTCGGCCGCACCCCGCACATTACAACCAAAGCCTCTCGTGTGGGAGACCATGTCCATCTCGAGCTCGGTCAGCAGCTCCAGCGGCACCGGCGGTGGCCCCAGCGCCAGCGGAAGCCATGGCCTCGGGGGGACCTACACGATGTTCCCCATGGTCGAAAAGTACCGCGTCCGGGTGACCGAGGACATTGAGCGGGACCTCCGCTTCCTCGGCCAGTCCCGGGTCGATGCGCTCACGAGCGAGTTCGCCATGAACCTCGTCAAGGAGAAGCCCGGGCTCAAGCTCTACGAGCTCGCCGAAAATGAGTTTTTCACGATGAAGGGCGTCACGACCTGCAGCGCGCCCCTCGCCGAAGTCATGAACATGCTCCGGATGGACACGACCGTCAAGCTCCGGGATGCCATGGGCGAGATCTTTGGCCCGCTCTTCCTCGATGGCTCAGTGCTCTACAAGGCCAAGGAGTCCCCCGCGCGGATGAACGAGTCACTCACGGTCAACTGGATGGCCCTCCAGGCCTCCAAGCCCCACCTCCCCCACCGGGACTATGTCTTTTTGCGGTATGGCGATGTCTACGAGAAGAACGCCGAGCATGGGTCCGTGTACGGGGCCAATGGCTCGGGGCTCTACGTCGGCGCGACGATCTGGGAGTCAATCGAGTTGGACGGCTGCGCGCCCCTGCCGGCCTCGCAGAATGTCGTCCGCCTGCGCTTCCGCCGCTGTGGCTTTGTCGTCGAGGAGCTCAACCACGAGGATGGGATCAAGATTAGCTTCTTCCTTAGCGAGGCCCACCCGGGGCGGGCGGCGGTGTCGTCCCTGACGAAGCAGTGGATGTCCAAGATGGTCGCGTGCGTCGCCGAGATTGGTAATGTCATGGTCACCAAGGCCCTCGCATCGCAGAACATCCTCACCAAGAAGCAGTTCATCAAGGACGGCGTCTCGTGCTTCATCTGCGTCAAGGCGTTTTCGCTCCTCCGCCGCAAGCACCACTGCCGGGTCTGCGGGGACGTGGTCTGCAGCAAGTGCTCGGAGATCAAGAACATCAAGCAGGGCGGCGTGAACAAGGAGATTCGCGTCTGCCAGCAGTGCCGCAATAGCAGCTCGGCGTCGCTCCGGAGCTCGGGCTCGGAGTCGCGGACCATGCGCTCGGGGCAGAATGGCTCGTCGAAGCCGAGTTTTTCGAATTACTCGGTGTCCTCGTCCGAGGCCTCCAACTCGATTTACGAGGACGACATGAGCGGCACGGTGTCGATCGCCTCGACGCCATCGCAGCCGATGATCCCCGAGCATCTCCCGCATGGCCTCTCGGAGACCAGCGAGCCCTCGCAGATCAAGACGCACCCGTCGCAGCTGGTCCGTCATGGCTCGCGCAATGACATGATCATGCTCAACAATGGTACCAAGACGCTCGCCGGTGGCAACGACATGATTCTCCTCAACTCGCGCCAGCGGGCCGCCAAGGACCGCGCCGAGTCGTCCAACTCGACGGTCTCGGACTCGTCCTACTCGGAGTTTGGCATGTATGCGCAGCCGATCGCGAGCCTGTCCGAGGATGAAATGGCCGCGATGGAACTGGCGTCGACGGTCCGCGAGAACACCCCGTTCACGTACGCGCTGAGCTACAGCAGCCGTCAGGACTGGCCCAAGGCCCCGATGCCGCAGAACGAGACCGAGCGCCTCCGCAAGGTCCGCGAGTTGCACCTCGTCGACCCCGGACAGCACTTTCAGGAGATGTGCGAATACGCCGCGGCCGAGATGGGCTGCCAGATCGCGTCCATTTGCTTCATCGGGGACAAGAGCGGCTTCCTCATGTCCAAGGTCGGCGTCGACAAGCGGGAGCTGCCCCGGAACATGCTCTTTGACGCCCACACGATCATGTCGGAGGAGCCGATGATCATCCTCGATGCCTCGGAGGATGTCCGCTTTGTCAACAACCCCCTGGTCGTCGAGGGGAAGGTGCGCTTCTACGCGGGCTTCCCGATGATCACCGCCGATGGCCACATTGTCGGTTCGTTCAGTGTCGCCGATCCCTTTGCCCGCGAGTGCCTCAACGGTGACAAGTACTTTTTCCTCAAGAATCTCGCCGAGGTGGCGATGCGGGGGGTCGAGCAGAACACGTTTGGCGGTGGGCAGCAGGTCGTGGCCGCCACCGTCCCTGGTGGGGAGCCGGTGGCCTTGGGGGTCCAGGTCCCCCCGTCGCCGGACATGAACATTGTCGACGCGCACATGACGATGCAGGAGCTCCTGCGGACGGCGTACACGACCCAGTGTCAGGTCCGGATGCAAGTGAACCCTATTGGAAACAAGTAGAGCGAGAGATAGAGAGAGAGAAACATACTGCGGAGGATATGGGCACACCCAGCCGAGGTGGTCGGGAGGGAGATACTGCGACACTGGGTCCAAGTGCCCAGTATCCGCTTCCCCCGCATCGCGCGCGCGCACACACACACAAACCCGCCACACGGATGCCCTCGCCTGTGGCGAGATCTTGTTAAGTTATATAGTACCAATGAGAAATTGTTGCCGTCTGCTGCCAATCCCCCCAAGTTGCTTCTGGGCATGTCCTTCTTGTTGCCGCATGGATGGGTCCAGCTCAATGTCACACGAGCGGATCTCGTTGTAGGGACGTATATTAGTCGAAATACAAACGCGTAGGAGCCTCGTCGCTCGACTCGCGAGCTGCCTGACCCATGACGCGCTGGGTTTTGTGTTCGCTCGACGACACCGTCATTGCCACCTCCAATGTGCTGCCACCGAGTAAGATCATCTCATTTTTCAATATTTCCTCCATTCGATTCGTCGGATTATTCATTGGCCCCTGCCGCCGCCGCCGCCTTCCCCCAAACAGCGAGCCTCATTAGTGCTGGTTGTTGACGGGGACGACCTCGCGGATGTCATCCCAGTCGTCCTCGTCGTCGTCGACGTTGGCAAAGAACTTGTCAAATGACTCCTCAAATGTCACGGCCTTCTTCTCCTCACGGAGCTTGGCGCCGGTCTCGAGTAATGTGAGCAGGTGGACCTTCTGCTTCCACTGCATGAGCGTCTCCTCGAGCTCCATGTTGGCCTTCTTGATGAGCATGTCGACGACACGGGGGTCCTGGACGTGGGCGTTCTTGCGGAACAGCGCCTGGATCGCCAGGCGGGCCTCCGAGGGCTCCATGGGGATATCGTACAGCGTCAACACGCGCGGGACCTGCTTGGTGATGTAGCGGTAGAGCGTCACCGCGGGGCTCCCCGTCCGCGCGGCGCCGGCCGCGACCTTCTCACTCGCCACCCGCAGCGCCATGATCCTGCCTCCTCTTGGTCCCTCTCCTCTAGAGTTTGCGGTGGTGCGTCGCCTCCCTCTACGCGCCAGTCACCCCCTCATTCGGCAACTACCCGCGTTGTACCACTTTTGTCGGCACAAGGTACCCGAACTACCCCCATCCCAATCAGTCTGTGTACTGTACGAAACACCATCAAATAGAGAACAGCTTCCTTTTTCACGTTCTGAGGTGTTGCCTTGTGCATCAGCTGGTGCCCAGCTGGCCCATTACGTAAAGCTGAGGAGGAGCCAACCCCCACCTCAAGCTTCTCCGTCTTCGACAGGCTTGCAACTGCTCCAAGGGGCCATGTGCTCGGGGCTCTTGCACCCAAATCAAGTGTACTGTGTATTGTGGGTGGCGTGAGTCCATCAAGACGAAGATGAGATGAGCGGAGGGGCGGCTGACCGACCAACCGGCAATCCATCGTGCTCTTCCTCCTCCTCCATGAGCACAAGGTTTGGTGTCGGGGCGTGTCACGACCACGCCACATGCGTTGGCACTCGAGACGCGGCACCTGGAAGGAGACAGAGACTGACCGGGCCCAAAACAAGACTTTGCGCGTCGTCCGTCGGGTGTTGTGCTGCTGTGTGCTGTCTGGCACCACGTGCTGCCTGGTAATACCAAGTGCGCTACATTTCCGCACCCGCCAACCGGTGGCATCTGGTCCCGTGCCCAGATCAACAGCTTCTCGCTCTGTGGCACCTCGTTGCGACACATACCCCCAGAGTCCGACCATCCCACACACACACACACACCCACGGCCATCGCTTCCATCGCACTACTCCACCACCACGGGCGACTGGCAAGCCACAAGCTCGTCATTCCGTCAAGTTCGGGACGCGTCTGGGCGGGCTAGACACTCCTTGCATTACAGTGCGGCCACCGACGGTGACCAGTTCTTTTCCCACGGCAAGCGCCCCGCCGCCGCCGTCCCCAGCCCAATCCATCCATCCTCTCACGCGTTGAGACTCGGACCGCCCCCAACGACCCGATGAGCCACCACAACACCAGCGCCGGCTGCGAGCACCGCCTCGGGAACCGCATCCGCCGCAAGTACCAGCTCGGCCCGGCGTTGACCCCCGAGCGCCTCCAGCGCCTCGGCAAACTCGGGGACCGCCGCGCCCGGGCCCTCGCCCGCCGGGTCGTCGAGGACGACGCCACGGGCGAGCGCCGTGGCAAGCTCCTCCAGGAGAAGGAGAATTATCGCGTCTACGAGCTCCAGGAGGATACCGAGGCCGCCCCCCAAGTCCCCGTCACCGCCGAGACCTGCACGCTCAAGGGCGTCCTCCTCCTCCACAACAGCAGCTGCGAAGAGGTCCTCCGGCTGCTCTCCCCGACCAAGCCCGCGAACGTCGCGGCGCTCTTTGGGGACCTCTTTGGTGCCCTCTACGTCGACAGCACGGCCCTCGATGGCGCCGCGCCGTCGTCCTCTTCGTCGTCGTCGTCGTCAGCCTCAACGTCGTCCATGGCCTTTGACTGGCTGCTCCTCCGGGACGTCTCGGCCCAGTTGCCCCAGCGGGATGTGGTCTTCATGCGCTATTCGCATCAGACCGTGGACCCGGACGATCCCCGGCGGGTGACCTGGGGGGCCTCGGTCTGGGAGCCCCTCGATGACCAGGAGGCCTTCCCCATGTGCCGCCCACTGGGCCCCACGACGGAGATTCGCCGCGAGCGCCCACGGACCTGCGGCTTTGTCGTCGAGGCCTCGGAGCACTCGGACACGACGCGCGTGACGCTCTTTTGGTCGGGGGCCTCGGTTGCGGATCGCCCGTGGCTCCTCAAGGTCACCTCGAGCGTCGTCCGGTTCATCCCCAGCGCCCTGGTCAACTACCGGATCCGCCATCACGACTTTGTCGACAAGCGCCAGTGGCGGAGCACCGAGGCCTGTGGGCTCTGCACGCAGACCTTTGGGCTCTTTCGCCGGCAGCACCACTGCCGGCTCTGCGGCGGGGCCGTGTGCTCCAAGTGCGCGAGCGTCCGGGACCAGAACGTCCGCGTATGCCTCTCGTGCATCCAAGGGGAGGACATGAGCGCCCTCTGGGGAAACCTCACGATGGCCCGCAAGCAGAGCATCTCGACGCTCTCGTCCTCGAGCATGTCCCTCTCGACGGCCAAGAGCGCAAGCGGGTGCACGCCCGGTGGTGGCTTCCAGGACTCGTGGAGCTCGTCCACGGCGTCGTCGATGGACGGGCACCCGGTGCTCCCCGTCGGCCGCGGGGCATCCCTCCATGAGCTCTCCCGGGTGAGTGCCGGCGAGTCCTTTAGCAGCGCCGCGCGGGTCTCGTCCGTGGACGAGGAATTCGTCGATGGCTTTGCGGCGCGGCTCAAGATGAGCACGAGCACGGCGTCGTTTTGCTCGTCGACGTCGACCACGAGCCGCGATGACGATGAGGACGATGTCCTGGACAACACCGTCTTCACGTACCCACTGACGTACGCCAAGGGCAACCCGTGGCCGGACGCCCCGCGACCGATGACCGAGACCGCGCGCCTCGCACGGATCCAGACGCTCAACCTCTCGCAGCAGTACGCCCGGGACCACCTCCACGAGCTCCTCGAGCTCGCCCGGACGAGCGTCGCGTGCCCCGTGGCCTCGGTCGCAGTCGTCGCCGTCTCGAGTGCGCTCCTGGTCACGGCCGTCGGGCTCATCGCCGGCGAGCAACAGCTCCCCCGGGACGTGGCCCTCGAGGCCCACGTGCTCATGGCCAAGGACCCGGTCATCGTCCTGGACACACAAAAGGACGAGCGCTTTGCGATGAACCCCCTGGTCTCGTCGCTCAACATTCGCTTCTTCTGCGGGATCCCCCTCGTGACCAAGGAGGGGATCGTCATCGGCTCGCTGTCCCTCGGGGACACGAGTCCCCGGGAGCGGGTGGCCGGGGCCGATGTCCGGGCCTTGCAGCGCCTCGCCCAGCGGATCGTAGCCAAGATGGACGCCAACAACATCGAGTCGACCAAGGAAGTCGAGGGCGTGATGCTGTTTTGATAAAGTTGTTTTGTGTTGAGTGTCAAACGTAGTGTATCGGGCTCAACCGGAGATTTGTTAGGCAGAGTGTAAGTTAAAACACGGAGAACCGACCCCACACCATCAGAGCAAATTTCTTTTTTTTTCTGTTCTCCCCCCACCAACGACGTCAAGAGGACGCGACTGACTGCATCCGCTTGCCTTCTCAGTCTCGAATTCTTTTATGGGTGTACTGTATCTGCCTGCGTCAGCGATGGGATCGTTTCCGATGAGCCATTTTCTTTGCCTTCTTCGATGGGGGTCTGGCCGCCGCGCGACGAGTGGGTCGCCTGCGTACAGGGATGCCATCGTCATCGCTCAGTTCGTCCGACTCCGAGTCGCTCTCGTCGTCCTCATCCTCCGGACTCTCCGACGCCGAGACATCCCAATCGGCTTCTTGCTCATCCTCCTCATCCGATATCGCTCGGCGTTTTCGATTGCGTGAGGCCGGGGTGGGTGTCACCTGCCGTTCTTCTACTTGTGACCTCATCGGTTTCTTCCCTGGTCGCTGGGTGCTCTTCAGTGAGGCACCAATCGCATCACATAGAAACTTGATGTAGCAGCCCTGCAGCTCGAGGACAACTTGACCAATCTCAGATTCCCACGTGTTATACGTGATGGCGTTTTGGAAGACTAAAACAACTTGATCCTAAATGAAGGAGCACAGCGGTCAATTTGTATCAGTGCGGCTGAGCATATCCACGATCACACTTACAAAGTATTCAAAAAAGTGCTCGAATTTTCCGATCGAATCCATAATGGTTCCGAAATCCATTGGTTTCTTGATGATGTCAAAATACCCTGGCGCGATCTCTTCCGTAACAGGATATCTGAAAATCTCCAGTACATCAGCCCCCATCAGCGACTCGTGGAAATCTTCGAGCACGCTTGACAAGTCTTCTTCAGTTTTCGCCTCGAACAATTCTCGTTGGTCTCTCGTGAGCATATTCACGAGACCATCAAAATCCAGGATTTGTGGCCCTGAGGTCTCCCGTTGCCGTTTTCGCGAGCTCTTCGCTGATCGCGGTGTTCCGGTTGGCCGGACAGGAGTCACATCGCTCTCTGGTTCCTGACGCGTTCGTCGGGAGCGCCGTTGCGGCGTCGATGGATTAGGCGACTCGGTGGCATCTGAAAGAACAAGGGCTCCCTCGGCAGCGTTACGAGTGTTCATCCTCCTCAATTGCCTCACACTTGTGGGGCCTGCCTCACCTTGAGTGGTCTGACTATCAGTGGGAACAGGCAAAGATTCGGAATTGGGTTCGGTGATCTGCACAGGGTCCAAAGCCTGCTCTGCCAATGATTCGTCTGGAAGAGGCGATTCCGAAAAATCAAATTCTGGGACAGTGATTTGTACTTCATCATGATTGTCGCCGTAGTCGTTCGGGGGGTAGGCAAATTTCTGCGAATTAGAACTGTCATTGCTTCCACCGAGCTCATGATCCAAACGTCCTGGAAACAGTTGTTGAACTCTCGTGAACAACGAGTTTGTTATGCTCCTGGAGTTTTGTGCGATTGGACTTGTGGGGACATTGTAAGTCTCGCAATTGAGGTGCAGAAGCTCCACATCCGAAATAAATCCTTCGAGTTGCCGGTAATACTGATTGCTGACTCGTTGTCTAATTTTCGTCAAATCGATGGGGTTCGCCACTGTGATCATGTAATCCAAGAATTCTTCACTCACTGGATCAATAAAGTCTTTTGCAATGCTCAGATCCATCACACTCGTCAACGCACGCGCAACGCCAGAAATCTGATCAAGTGAAAACGTCCGCGAGTGATGCAGTCGAGTTGACGCCAGCTGCTGTTCCTTTTGTTTCTTGGTAAGAAAGATGTCTCGTTGAGCCGGTTCTAATTCCCACGGGCTGACATAGCAATCATCGTCGTCTGCTGAATCCCAGTGGATGTGAATGCACTCCCACGGAATGACAGTACTCGCGTCGCTGGGGCATTGCTTCATCACAATCTCATCAATCGTCCCCACAGAAATCTTCGATCCCGTTTCCAAGCCATGCTCATTTAATTCCACAAAAGGCATCATCACACGATCACCCACTTGCCAACCCCAACAAACCCCGCCTTCAAATACGTGATCAAGGACAATAAAATTCGAAAGATCGTGCGAAAAATATTCCAGTTCGACTGTCATCCGCTCGCATTCTGTGTCGTTGGTCAGTACCAATTGTTCGTCAACGGATGCGTATCGAGAAAAGTATGGTGATTCTGGATCAAACAAGTTTGATGGAGGATGCAGCTCAACCACAGCGTCGTCACTCTTCTCTTCCACGTCAATCAGGTCGTATCGGCGTGCTGCAGGTACAGCGAGCACAGCAACTTTCACCTCACAACGAATGACTTTTGACCTTCCAAAATCAGCAACTGGTGGGAACGCGTACTTCACATCAATTACACGACACTTCAGTGAGCCGTACTTCGAAAATCGAGTCAGGTACGATGGAATGCGCAAGGCATTGTGCTGCAGAAACTGGTGATGGTTGTCTGGAAAATACACAATATAGTCACCAACTTGCGGAACATATTGATGCATTCCCTTCATGTTGGCAAGTTGGAGCCATTCTCGGTGGAAGTGCACTCCAAATCTTCGCGGTAGTTCAAGGTTGGAATCTGTTGCTCCTGTAGAAGTTGCTTGGGAGCCGGGGGCATCAGCGTGCTGGGGACAATAAAAATGAATCTGATTCATTGACCACCCACACGCTACTGCACACTTCCAATGGTACGACTTGGGGCATCGTTCAATTGTGCAGCCCACCGTTGCCCCACGTTGACTGCAACCAACGCAGGTGATCGAACGTCCTCGGCGGATTTCCTTTGTTACATTGTACCATTTACCTCCACGCTTGAAGCACAGGGGAGAAGCAATCGCACACTGGTCATGTACAAATAGGCGCTGGGCACCACAGATAAGTGGGTGGACACCCATGGCATCTCCTGGTAGCTTAAGCATTCCGCCGTCGTCACCTGCTCCGCAGAATGCGCATGTAATAAGTGGCTCCGCATCTCCGGATGCGCTCGAACTGCCGATTTGATGTCTCTTCGCTTCTAACATGCTTTCGTACTCCATACTTCGATCAAACTTGTCTAATTGATTGGAGCCGACGATGAATCCATCATTGCTCTCGACAACCACTTGGTCTGAAGAGTCTGCGGTTTCTACTGACGCGGATCTCCTTCGATTGCGTGTACTGCGTTGTCCATCCTCGTCAGCTAGTTCCACCGCTTCGACGTCGTCTTCACTATCATCCACACGATTCGTTGCCCGTCGTCGTCTAGAACGAATAGCGACGGATTCGCCCTCATCATCAACGTCAGTAAGGTTTGCAGTGCTTGCACGGCCTAGTCTGCGGCCACCTGGCCTTGTGAGACTATAATTGCTGGATCGACGGTTTCTAGTTCTGGACCTGCCTTGTCGGACTTCACTAACGTCACTCAGCATTTCATCCTCACTCATTTCATCATCATCGTCTTCATCATCTTCCTCGTCGTCGTCGGCATCGCCATCTCGAGTATCAGCTGCAACTTGAAAGTCTTCGTCGCTGTGATCATCATCACTGGAGATTTCGATGTTTAAGATCGAGGTATCCCGCTCATCGAGGTTTGGGCTCGCCTGACGTCGTGATCCATTATCATGCCGCTGACGTTGACGTGCTCGCCGCCGAAGCTCGGCCATAAACACCGGGTCGTTGTTGAGTCTGAACGCGTTTGGAGCGATAATGGAACCAGCGGCGAGAACTCTATCATCGGAAGAGCGGTCAGCTGCAGGATACGCTGGCACCTTTAATATAGCCGACGGAAACGCGACATCTTCATCTTCGTTCTCATCTTGTGGTGTGTGGTGAACCCTCAATGCAACTTCCGATTCTCGAGCTTGTTGAACTCGGCGTCGTCGATTCGCTTCATAGTGTGCAGGTGACCATGCGCCTCGACTCGCCAGAAGGTGAGGAGGCTGATGGGGGTATTGAACTAGAAACACATCAGCGAGAGGACCGGACTCCATCAAACTTGGTGCAACTTGAGCCTCACGATCGATAACGTGAAAGTTCCGATCCGTGATAAGTGTGGCGTAGTCGCTGTGAAAGTACTGTTGCACAGGGGCAGCAGCGAACTGCTCGCCAGACCCAGTTCCGAAGACGCATAGCCGACCAATTCGGTCTGTAAAGCAGAAGCCATCCCCAGTAGGTATGAATGACCCGTCAAGAAGCGGTACGGTCTCACCTTCAGGCGAGCGATTTTCAAACGATTTGAGAATTCTTCCGGTCGAGATGTCCCACAAGAAAACGCGACCATCATGCCCGGCCGTGACGACGAGACGCCAGTCAGTCGGATGTGCATCCATTGCAAAAACGGCGTTGATATGACCATTCCGTTTTTCCTGGTCAACTGCTGCCAACGTCATTTCGAGGTTCCCTGTTTTAGGGTCCCAGATTCGCATTCGCTGTCGCCAGTCGCCCTCGCCAGATCCATTATCCGGTTTTATGCTGTGCAACGTGATTAACCGCTCATCCCCACGAGTCCACACAAGAGTATCCACCGCAGGGGGTGCACGTCGCCGCTGAGGTAGCTGATATATGGACGTCCGGTCGCTCACTTGATCACGTTCCTCATGGAAAAGAATACGATGGGAGATTTTCTTGTATCGTTTCTCCCACTTCCAAACTCTACACGTGCCATCCTTAATTGAAGCAGTCGCAATCATGTCGCCCTTGTGACTGAATATAATATTCGTCAGTGGGCCTGTGTGCCCCTTGAGTAACGCAATCGGATCGCTATTGGGCAGAGCTGGAATGTCAAGATCACCGATGTCGGACGGCGGGAGCTGGAGGTTTGATGGCAAAACTGGGATTTGAGGTTGCTGCCGCCGTTCTCCACCACCATCAGTTACAGTATCTCCTGCAGATTCAACCTCTTCACCCCTTTCTTGAGGTATCTGCTGGGTGTTCATACGAGCGGGATCTGGTGCATCTGACGTGGGCACTGGGGCTCCTGGTCTCGTTCCCCTCATCTCTGGCTGTTGCGGGACCACTGGGGCCACGAACTCCAAAGGAGCAGGTTGGTACTGTTGTGTGTGTACCAACAACTCGGGGCTTGACAACACGGACACATCCCACACGCGTCCAAGACCATCGAAACCCCCAGTAACCACATAGTCACCACATCGGCTGCACAACAACAGCGGCGTCAGTACCAATTCAAACTTCCACACCGTCGCCCTCATCGCACCTGAAGTTCAGGCATAAGACCTTGTTGGATCGCACGCCAGCACGAGTTGTTACATGGCTAAGAGAGTACATTGGTCGGAGAGTGAGTAAGTACGCGCCTTGGTCCAATAGTCGCTTGGCGGTCTGTTGTTTTGTTTCCGGCTCATCAAACTTGGCAATATCAGGGAGTTTGTAGCAGAAGCAACACCCATCGTCTGACGCAGTGACAACCACATTTTTGGTTGGATGGAAGCGCACCGAGTTGACCACCCCTGTGTGACCGAGAAGCACCGCGACAGGGGCTCCGGTGCTTAATTCCCAGACACGCACAGTCTTGTCATCAGACGATGAGGCCAGAAGCGTGTTGGCGTGATTCACAGATAGATCCGTGATATTGTCCATGTGCCCACGGAGGGTATACCGCAGGTCCCCCGTGGCAAGTGACCAAATCTTGATCAACCTGAACCGCCGCAATTGTTAGCGCGTCCGTTTGGGCTTCACACCCACATGCAAGCACATTTGCCATCCTACCGATCATCCGCGCCCGTGATCACATAGCGACCTCTCTTGTCGTAGGTCATGCAGAATGTCGGAATCTGCAGGTGACCGTTAAGTGTCTTGAGCCGCCGCATGCGACTGTAAATGTGCATCGGGGGCAGACGCGAGCCGCGCCGGGGCATCTGGATCTCGCGGCGCTGGAGGATCGACACGTGATTCTCTCCCGTGCGCATCGACGACTGGAGCGCGCCGGCATCGCGGGCCTTGGCGGCAAGCGCCGCGAGGGTTTCGGCGATCCGGGCTTTGTCCGCACGGACCTGGAGCAGCTGACGCACGGCCCGGACGTCGGCCGCAAGGGCGGTGAGGTTGGTCGCGTCGGGGGTCGTGCCCAGTGCGTAGCGGACATCGGCGGGCAGCGACTCGACGCGGGCGTCGATGAGGAACTGCTGCAGGCGGTCAAACTTCCCCACGACGCGGGTCACGAGCGCCTCAGTGCGGTTGATCCGTCGGAGTTGCATCGTGAGATCGATGAGCTCCTTTTGCATGACCCGCCGGGCGGCTGGCCCGAGGATCTGCCGAGAGCGTCCCAGTCCGCGATGCTTGAGCAACAGCGAGTCGCCGCCGCCACCCGCCACGGGGGCCACCGACGCCCTTGCCGTCCGATCCACCGCGAGGGCGCCTTGCAGGAGCTCGACGAGGTGGTCGGGCCCGAGGTCCCGATGGCGGCGCTTAAAGTCAGCATACGTCGCGGGCTTGCGGCGGCCGTCCCACCCGACGGCCTCACCGAGGATCCCACTACGACCGAGGTCCGTGATGAGCGTCGCGGCCGCATGTCGCGACTCCTCGCGCTTCTCCAGGTATCGGGCGATGAGGAACAGCACCTCTATGTTGCGAGATACACGGTGGGCGCATCCAGCCAAGCCGTCAAGTAGGTGATCGTCAGCATCATCAGCCGGCGATGGATCATCACATCACGCGCGGGGGATCACGCACCGCGCTCGTCGATCGCCGCTTCGCTAGTCGCCGCCGCCCCTATGGAGCCGCTGGACGACGGGGGCAACTGGTCTTCGGGGTCGACGGTGGATACCAACGGCCCATGACGTGCGGCCGCCGCCGCCGCCGCCAGAGACTCGGGGGGCGGGTGCTGGTCCTCCACGTCGCTCATCCCGCGTGTGGTCGTTCGCTCCCACTCTCTCGTTCTCTCTCGCGCGGGGCGCGGGGTGCCGAGAGCAATCGATCGACGTTGCGTGTGCGTGTGCGTGCGTTGTGCGTGAGGGGCGGCGATGGGAAGTTCCCGCGTTGGCGCTCCCGCGGTTTTTTGGGTGCGAACTTAGCAAGGGGTTACGCAGTGGTTGACGTAACTTTTGCCAAGTAACTCGTTTGCATTACCGTTAATTCGCTTGTCTGTTCTCAGCGTGTCGGGTTTTCCCCTTATCGGGAGTCGTTCGAAACTGACTCAACAGACTCATGCTCCCCTCGATTGCATCGGGGCCAAGCACGACAACGGCATCGACGGCGGGGGCGACCGCCGGGTCGGGAGGGACAGTCGGCCGCCGTTCGGTGGTGTCCCGGAGAGAGCGAGATCGCGATGGCTCTGAGGAGATAGTCGCGGGCGGCTCGGGCCGCAAGGCCATTGACGTCCACGTCGAGGCGGGAGACGCGTCCATGACGATCACAACGGCCGATGTGAATGCCACCAACACCGCGTACATGTGGTCGCTGCTCCTCTCAACGCTCGCCGAGTGCCTTATGACGTGCTTCCTCCCGGATTGGTATTTACCGGGCTACAAGGTCAACGTCACGGCGACGGCGATCAACTTTGTCGGGCCCTTTCTCGATGGAATGTCATTTGGCTATGAGGAGATCCAGGAGCGGACCCACGCGAGTCCCGTGCCGTGCCTGCAATTCCGCGCAGCGTTTCTTGGGTACTTCGCTGGCGTTTTGTGGTGATTTATGAAGGAATCGCTAACCCACGTAATTGTCTCGATCAGGGTGTTCACCTCGTACTCATTTATGGTCGACCACGCTGGCGATTTGAGCGCAAGCAGCATCTTTGCCGGGCCGACGTACATCATTGGATCAATTCTCGGGGCGTGTGGCTGCTTCCACCTCGGCAAACGTCTCGTCAAGGCCCCAACGTCGGCACAGGCACTGCATCACCTTGTCAATTCGAAGTCCATTCGTCATCTCCCATCGTTTCTATTAACAGCCAACGTATTTATCATCACGACCGTTCTTCGGGCGATGTTTGGACAACCAGGCTTTGTGCGGTAAGATCCGTTGCCTTGCCATGAAGGAATGCGTTTTAGTGTTTATCCTTGGCATTTGTGTATTTGGTTGCACAGAGACCCCAAGGATCCACAGTTTATTGGTCCAATCCGCGTTGATGATGGCGAGGAGCTCATCTTGGGCATTTTCATGTCGGCCACGGGCATCTTGATCTCGGATTTCCTCGAAGATCGTTTCAGTCCGCGGCCTGATCGCGATGGGATGGTCTCGGTCATTGACTGGGGCAACCTGGTGTGCAACTTCCTCTCATGTTGGTTGACGTGCCTCGCCTACGAGGCCAGCAAACTGGCCCCCGTGGCCTTTCGAAATAGTCTCCTGGTCATGAAGTTCGTGGCGTGTTTTTGTGGCTCGGTTTCCAACTTTTCCGGCGCGATCAATCACATCATGGTACGTCCAATTAGACGTGTGCAGTGGTGACGAGCACTTTGGGAAGGCGTCCATTTTGATTTATCTGGGATGGACAATGAACAGATCCTGTGGCACGCGGGGAATCGCGCCGGGGCGGTCTGGAACGTTGGCCTTCAGGTCGCCACTGGCCTGCTCTTCCTTCCTTACCTTCTGAAGCCCGAGGTTGCGAATGTTGTACCTCCAACGTGATAACCCGCCGATATACCGTGTATACCACGTGCCATCCTCCGGAAATATGTATAGTAGCCTATCCAATAAGTTCGATTCTCCCTGGTATTTTGATTCCTTACGTCCTCCTCTCGGATCTGTCAACATGTCTCTTTGACCGCGGGTGAGGTGGCTTCCTTCGACAAATCAAATCCCCTTCACCGACAAAACACGGGCATTTTTTTGCGGATCCATGACGGAATCAACGACGACGACGACGATGGCGACGGCCGTGGCGGCAGTTGACGGGGACTCCCCGAGCAACAAGCGCCTCAAGATGACGGCGACGGTCCCCGAGGCCCTGGTCCAGCGACTCCGGGACGCGCAGCAGGACCACGTGCTCAAGGTCGGCGCTGTCATGGAGCGGCAGACAGACAGAGATCTAATGATTGCCCACGTGCCATTTTGTAGTTTTATGAGGCCGGCACCCTCCGCCCAGAGGAGACCGAGGCGCTGGTGCAGGAGGTCCGTCGTGGGTCTGTAACCGGTTTGTGATGAGACGTCTGACCGTGGGCATTGTCGTCGTCCGTTGCTCCAGCTCGAGGCCCTGGACTTGGACCTGCTCATGTCCATCTACGAGGCCTCGGCCGCCCCGGGGAGCGCGGGGCCGCAGCGCACGGCCAACATCGAGCCCCTTGAGGAGTTTGACCACCTCGACCGCTGCTCGGTGGACGACAAGCAGCGCTGGCGGGGGCTCGGGCTCGAGGCCATCCGCCGGGGCGAAGTCTGCGCGCTGGTCATGGGCGGCGGCCAGGGCACGCGCCTGGGCTTCCCGGGGCCCAAGGGGCTCTATGACATTGGCCTGCCGTCGGAGAAGACCCTCTACCAGCTGTTTGCCGAGCGCGTCGTCAAGCTCCAGCGCCTGGCCGCGGCCGCGGCGCCGATCGACTCCCGAGTGACCCCGCCCCCGCGGATATCGCTCTTTGTCATGACGAGCCCGATGAACCACGAGGACACGATCCAGTACTTTCGCGAGCATCGGTTCTTTGGGCTCAACGAGGAGCAGGTGTTCTTCTTCCCGCAGGGCACGCTCCCATGCCTCTCGGTCGACGGCAAGCTCCTCCTCGAGAGCAGCCACAAGCTCGCGACGGCATCGGATGGGAACGGGGGTATGTACAAGGCCCTCGCCCGGAGCGGGGGACTCGCGAGGCTCCGGGAGCAGGGCGTCAAGTATCTCCACGTGTTTTCGGTGGATAATGTTCTGTGCAAAGTCGCGGATCCTGTGTTTTTGGGCTACTGCATTGATAAGAACGCCGACTGCGCAAACAAGGTCGTCTGGAAGTCCCGGCCGAATGAGAGCGTCGGGGTTGTCGCGAAGAAGGATGGCAAGTTTTGCGTGGTCGAATACTCGGAATTGGACAAGGCAACATCGGAGCTGACGGATCCGGCGACGGGGCGCCTGCTCTTTGGCGCGGCGAATATTTGCAACCACTTCTTCACCACGTACGTTGCTCGGGCAATTGGTCGTGCATGTATCATCTGACTTGGAGAATTCACGCCTTTTACTTTTCACCGACAGGGACTTTCTGAGTGATGTGGTTCTTCCGCATATGAGCCTCGAGTATCACGTCGCGAAAAAGAAAATCCCTATTGCTGACGAAAATGGTGTCACGTACACGCCATCTGAACCATCCGGTATCAAGATGGAGGCGTTTATCTTTGACACCTTTCCGTTGTCATCCCGTATGGCGGTGCTGGCGGTGCCTCGTGAAGTTGAATTCGCCCCGGTGAAAAATGCTCCTGGTAGTGCTGTTGACACCCCTGAATCTGCTCGCGCTATGATCTTCCGAGAAGCCAAGTCGTGGATCTTAGCTGCAGCTCGAGCAATGATGTCCGAAAGTGAGCTTGAGCAGTTCAAGTTCGAAAAACTCGACAGTGTTGATGTCGTAGAAATCTCACCGCTTGTATCATACAACGGCGAAGGCTTAGAAGATCTAGTTTTGGAGCTTCACGACGCTCCTTCTCGCACCGTTATCCGTCTTGATGCCGCTGATGAGCGCGCTGGTCCGTGTAGTGTCCCACCCAGCATTCGGCGACAGTTTGAGCAAGCTGGCCAGGGACACGTGTTCCAATTCATCGATGAAGGTGATCTGTCGTTGCGAGAGGCGACCGAGTTGGTTGAAAACATTCGAGGTCTAAACCCGGAGTCGCTAAACAACCTCTTCCAGCGCTCAACTTCGGCTGATTGCACTTCACAAAAGCTTCCGGATGAGATTGAGCCCTTGGACGAAAACGTTGTCGATCTCCTGTCGATGGCAGCGGGAGACAAGAAGGAACAGTGGTTTTTGAGGGGCGTCGAGGCGGTGGCAAATGGAAAGGTGGCTGCGCTGATTCTTGGTGGTGGTCAGGGTACCCGCCTAGGATTCGACGGACCCAAAGGAATGTACGACATTGGATTGCCGTCGCATAAGACACTATTCGAAATTTTTGCTGAGCGGGTGCTTAAGGTTGAAACGTTGGCGAAAGACAGGCTTCGTCTCGCTTCGCTGCCTCGGATTCCGCTGTTGATCATGACAAGTGATATGAATCATGATGAAACCAGTTCTTTCTTCAAGAACCACGGATACTTCGGGCTGGTGGCTGAGCAGGTGCATTTCTTCCGTCAAGGCACGTTGCCGTGTTTCACTATGGATGGCAAGTTCATTCTCGACTCCAAGAAATCAATCTCCCGAGCGTCGGATGGCAATGGTGGCATCTATCCTGCATTGAAGCGAAGTGGAATGCTTGCGAAACTGGAAACAGCAAACGTTGAATACTTCCACGTATTCTCTGTCGATAATGTCCTGTGCAAGGTTGCGGACCCAGTGTTTATTGGCTATTGCATTGAGAACAATGCTGACTGTGCGAACAAAGTTGTGTGGAAGAATCGCCCTGACGAAAGAGTTGGTGTGTTTGCAAAGAAGAATGGCAAATTTTGTGTGGTCGAATACAGTGAGCTTGATCAAGCATCATCCGAACAAATCAATCCAGCGACTGGAAAATTGGCTTTTGGAGCGGCTAACATTTGCAATCACTTCTATCGTTTGGATTTCTTGAAGTTTTGCTGTGATCTCGAGGATTTTGCTGATTATCATGTCGCCAAAAAGAAGATTCCCTACGTGGATGAGAATGGCAAGACGATCTCTCCAACTGCTAACTCTGGCATCAAGCTTGAGACTTTCATCTTCGACATTTTCCAGCATGCAACGAATATGAAGGTGCTCGGGGTGGAGCGCGAGGACGAATTCGCTCCCGTCAAGAATGCCCCAGGTGCAGCCACAGATTCGCCAGAAACTGCTCGACACCTGCTTTCTGAACAGTGCAAGCGCTGGCTCCTTCGCGCAGGTGCACGATTTGATGATTCGAGCAATGGGCTTTGTGAAGTTTTACCTTCGGTTTCCTACAATGGCGAAGGCCTGGACCACATTGCAAAGACAATGTCCCCCATTCAGCTACCAGTTGTTATTGGCGAGCATGCCAACTCGGCGTAACTGACAAAGACGTGCTGTGGTAGTGATAATGGCAAGTTTTGTGTGTGAATAAATTGCCGTATGTTTCATTTGTTTTATGTCAATGGATCGCAAACACAACTGTTATGCCTTCCAACGTTCCTCTTTAACCTACGCAACGGACATATTCAAGATCTGGCACCGGAGCAAATGCCAAGAGTTTGTACATCGCAGTCGTCGGTAAGTCATGCCAAATTCTAGAGATATGACTTGCTGATTCTTCACGATGAAGAGAAATGTTGGCTCACGCTGTAATTCAACTCGTAATCAAACACTACTTGTGTTCTTACTCGTGCAGAAGCTTGGCGAGACGAATCTTGGTGATCTTGCTCTGCTCAGCGGCAGCAACAAGGAGCTCCACCTCTGGGGCATTCGTCATGCGTGATTCCAGGATGGCCAGCATCTCATCTGCCGATTTGCCCGTCGCGCAGACAATGTAAATGTACCTACGGTGACGATCGTCAATTGTGGATTGCGTCGCCGACACGACTGGCACGACACATACCCAAACTTCTCGAAGTACTGATTGTTGAGTGCCTCAAGACGATCTAGGACATCGTCTGCCGCAGACTGCGTTGCCTGTTGGCGAGTGAAAACGAAGTCGTTGCATCAGTTTGACTCGCGCACTATACGAATAAATGCAGCACGAGCTCGTTGTGATTCCCCAACACACAACCTTTTGCTCCTGAGCCTCCCATTCCTTGATGGGCTTCTTCGCTCGCCCAATCTGCGAGATCGTCGCCAATGTGGTGAGTGAGCTATACGATCGTTAAGACGCCCTCCCCATAAGGGATTGTCCAAGAAGCGACAACGTACGCGTGGGTGCGCGGCAAAGGCCTCGAGCCAATCCTCCCTCGAGAGCACGCGTTCGACGGCGTCCGAGGCCGCACAGAGTCCGTCATAGCTCGCCACTGGAAGCTTGCCCAAGAGCCCACGGACCCACGCGTGGGAGCCACAGCAGTAGAGAAGCCGCTGATACACCTCCGCCTCGGTGCTCGTGGGGGCCTCGAGCGCTGCCCCCGCGCGATTCAACGTCGCGATCGCCTCGTGCATGTTGATCTGGTCTTTTTGCGTAACGTTGATGAACAAATGAACAAATTATCAGTGACTCTCAAATCCGATCATCGAATTTGACACAAAAACAAAAACTGGATCCCAAAACAAGGTGAGACTCTCCCACACACTCCATCTGCTGAGTGATGGTCGCCATCAAGTCCCCATTGCTCGGGTTGCTCTGGAGCATTGGCGCCACGTTGGAGCACAATGAGTGCCCCAAGCGCGGGCAACGACGTGCGGATCAAGCGCGAGGCGGCCGGGGGCGACGACGACCGCCACGCTGGCCACCAGTCAAACGGCAGCCGCATTCGTGAATCCCCGGCTCCCGGCGCACGCCCAGGGCCCGGCAGAGACCCTAACGCCTCCAAGCGTGCGACCGCGGCCCTCGCCATGGCCACGGCCCGACGCGCCGCGCGGCTCCACGTCATCGAGCTCCTCGCCCCCGTGGACCCGACGATCCACCACCACCGGGGCCAGACCACGGCCCACGCCGTCGCGCTGCAGCGGACCGCCGATGACTGGCTCGAGATTGTGTTCCCGGGCCTGAGCCTCCCGGGGAAGATGGTCACCCGGAGCGTCGAGTGCGTGAATCATGCGAGCGGCTGCCGCTGCGACTTTGCCCGCCTCCTCCGGACCGTCATGGTGCTGATGGAGCGCCAGATCCTCCGCGTGACGATGAAGTACGTGATCAGCGACGCCGCGGGGCCCATGGGCGGCGAGGGGGCGATGACCCCAACGACGACCACATTTGCGACGATTCAGGTGATCGTGCAGATCCACGAGCGCGTCGGGCGGACGTCGGTCTCCTCGCTTGAGGGGTTCGATCTCGTGCTCTCGCATCTGCAGAGCGGCCTCAAACCCGTTAAAATTCCGTCAGCAGAGTCCATGGGCTGGGGTGCGCTCCTCGTGCAAGCCAAGCAGAGCAAGTGCCACGTCGTGGGCTGTGAGCTCCACCCGCTTGATTCAACAAACATGCCGACGACTCGGACCCTCCGGGAGATCTTCCAGAGCCTGACATCGCAAGTGGACGTTGGCCGCATGGCCATTCGCGACGACGAGACATACGTGGCACGGATGAAGCGAGCGCGGAAGGAGGTGGTCCTCACGGATCTGCCCATCTCGGCCCTGCACACAGTCGTCCGGATGGCGAATGCGCGCGATCTCGCGTCCCTGAGCTCAGTCTGCTCGATGTTCCAGCATCTGGCGTATGAGGTCGTACCGGGACTTAAGCTCCTGCTGTACACGCACCAGCGGAAGGCGCTCAAGTGGATGCTGTATCGCGAGGGCTCGATGCGCGTCAGTCTCACAGCTCTGCCGCACCCATTCATGTTCCCGTCGATCTTGCCCGTCTCGGGAGCCAACCCGCAGGATGAAGACCACCTGTCGAAGGTCATTGACCTTCTCGACGAACGCCTTGTGAAGCGAAGTGCCATGACCCCAGCCGTCGATGTCCGTGGCGGTTTGTTCTGCGACGAGCCCGGTCTAGGCAAAACCATCACAATGCTGGCGCTGATCTTGCGGACAAAGGGCCAACAGACCAAGCCATCGCAGGACCCGGCTGGTCACCTGTCACCAGGGAATACGATTGGACTCCGATCTGGTTCCAAGCGCGGACGGACGCTCGAATTCGACAAACTCGAGTCAAGTGTCGCCTCGCTGATCATCGTCCCGAATCCATTACTTGAGCACTGGCGATATCAGATCGATACCCATCTGAACGAGGGCTCTCTCCGGGTGTTTGTCGATGACGTCGAGTTTAAGTCTCAACTGCCATCACCCGAAGAGCTCGCAACGTACGATGTGGTGATCACCTCGTTTGGCCGCCTGACGCACGAGTGGAAGTTCCATCGGCCGACGTCGGCACTTGAAGAGCGACGACCCGATCGATACGGGTTTGAAGATGCCCCGCAGCGCTTCGTGGATGGTTATGCCAGCAAGGGCACGAGCTCGTTGTTGATGGTTCATTGGGTTCGGATCATTGTTGACGAGGGCCACAAGATTGGCGGCACGAACCCAACCTACCACATGCGCATGGCCCGTTTGCTCCATGCCGACAAGCGCTGGGTTATGACTGGGACACCGACTCCAACCCGCTTCGATTCCGCGGACTTGCGCCATATGCATGGCCTCCTCGTGTTCCTTAGGGATCGACCGTACGGCGACGTCGATGGGAAGTTATGGACCAAGGCGATTGCTCGGCCATTCGAACATGGAGATCGCGCAGGCTACATTCGACTTCAACATCTCCTCAGTCGGATCATGATGCGACACACCAAGGAATCGGTGCAGACCGTTATTCCGAAACCCGTTCGTCGAACGGTTCTCATTCACCCAACGCCCCGGGAATACGCCATCTACAATGGCGTCGCAGCTGCGGCTCGAGCAAATATCGTGATCACCAATATTGATCCAAAGGAGCCGGGGATGAAACATCCAGACAGTTTATTGAACCCCATCCACAGCCGTGAGGCCATGCGCGTTGCCCACAATCTTCGCGCGGCGACCTGTGCTGGTAACAAGATTCGCGCCGAGTTGACGCGCAAGAGCTTTTCGGAAACGATCAATATGCTGAACGATGCGAACGTCGACAGTGAGCGCATCGCCGAGATCACGAAGTTTATGCGGTCTGCGAGTGATATTGAGTTTCTCACTCAGTGTAAGACGTGCAAACGGCATCTGCAACTCCTTATGCTCATCCCGTGTGGTCACATGGCTTGTGCGGACTGTGTGGAGACGCGAATCAATAGTGTCGGACCAAATTGTGGAATTTGTGAAGCTTCCTACGACCGGGAAGTATTTCAGATGTTGCAACCTGGATTCGAATTCAAGCACGATGTGTTCGATTTGGAGTATGAAGAGAACGGAGGCGGTGATAATGCTGTTGGTGCACGCAGGCATAACGGTCAACAAGAAGTAGACGAGAGACGGCGTGGAAGGAATAATAGGAACACTATCACAATCCCAGAGCGTGATGGAAATCGCCAGCGACGTAGGCCATTGGATATTGCAAAGTTTGCCCCCGTCAACTCAAGCAAGGCATTCTACGTGGCTCGGCGCATTCTCGAGCTAAAAGACGAATTCAAGCATTCGCAACGGCTGCAGTTGTCGGAGTCGTGGTTGAGACAAAGCCAACGGCCGAAGCTTTTCAAGGCAATCATTTTTTCGCAATTCAAAGAGCACATTTGGCGAGTGAAGGTCGCGCTGGCGCAGCAAGGAATCCGTTGTAGTGATTTCATCTCCGGTGTGACTCCCGGCGTGCGTATGGCGAGTCTGCACAAGTTTCGTCTTGATCCATCGAGCAATGTTTTGCTGATGACCGACATTGGCTCCCACGGTCTCGACCTGTCATTTGTGACACACATCTTCCTGATGGACGAGATCTGGGACAAATCCCTCGAACAACAAGTGATCAGTCGAGCCCATCGTATGGGCGCCCGACATTCAGTCATCGTGGAACAATTGCTTATGCGTGGGTCACTTGAGGAGCAGCTCCACAACAATCAGTACCCAGACGATCCCGCTGCAATTCAAGAAGATGATGAGCTTGTGGCTGCCTCCTCTGGTCGCGCCAAGCACAAGTCGAACACTCGCGCAGCCGCGGGCTTTTTCGCTGGAGAGAAGAAGAAGCGTGGAAAAGGCAAACAACCGGCAGGATTGAACGAAGGCGCCAAGTCGAGTGCCCAGCGGATTCGCCTACGGCGACTACTTTCGAACCTTCGTTTGCTACCAGAGGCGATCGTGGCCGATTTCGGGTATGTCCGATTCTCCGTCCAAGATGAAACTGGCCGGGTCATTCGAGAAGAAAATTTTCGTCTCCCGCGGCCGGGTCCCCCACCCCGGGTGCCTTTATCGGGTGGTAACTCGACCAATACTCAACCGCAAAGCGCGTCCTTGTCAAATACGACAACAACGACGAGTGTAGTGCCATCTCAGGACAACACTGTGGATTTATCTCGCCTGCCGGAGCGATCAAGTTCTGGACAGTCACTACCCAACGTCAAGCAAGAGCCAAGGAGCGGCACGGTCCAGCGACCAGCTGCTCGGCAGTCGCCTCCGCACCCAAAGAAGACGCCAACGAAGACGAAAGCCCCACGACAGGTCAATTTCGCATCGGTGGTGATGTCGACTCCCGTGCCCAAGGTAAAAGTGGAACAGGTGTCCAGTAAGGGCAAGGATAAGGCCAAGGCCAATGCTGCAACTCCAGCATCATCGACGACGACGACGCTCGTGACCAACGTCAAGGTGGAACCGGCTGCACGTCCCTCCGCCAATACCGACACAACTATTGCCTCTGGCAAGGTCAAGGCCAGCAAAGCGAAGGCTCTAGTAACACCAGTGGCCAAGGTGAAGGTGGAAGAACAGACCGCGCGACCTCCGGTTACTCCCAAGTCCAACGGCAAGGCCAAGGCCAAGGCGCAGGCGACGATTTCAAGGCAGAACCACGGGATCATTGATCTCACAAGCGATGGCGACGAATCGACGTCGGGTGCGCCACGAATCTCATGGAAGTGTCCCGGAGGACCCAGGATTGTCGACACGGACACGGAGAGCGAGGAGGATTGGATTTCCGGGGACAGCACTGACGACGAGTGGCGGCACGGAGACGAGTGAGCGGGGGGCAACAAAAAAATTGGCATGTGCGTTGTGTGGATGCGCACAGCAGCGTGTGGCAAAAATTTCTGTGTGAGGTGTTAGCTGTAGCTATGTGCAAAGCAGCAAGCGAATCGTTTGCGAAAAAGAAAATATCAACAAATTTCGCGCGGGGGCCTTGGTGTAGAGTTGAAATGTCAGCTCCAGATCGCCGCGTCGACGGCGAGATTCGCCTGGTTGGCGGTCTCGATGATCGTGAAGAAGTTGTCCTTGGACTCTTGGGCCTGGCGCTTGTCCATCCGCAGTTGGGCGTTCCGGAGAAACTGGAGGAACTTGCGCTCGGGGGCACTGAACTCGGGGTGCCACAGGTCAACGATGAGCGTGATCCGCGCGTGCGCTGGATCGTCGTTCCAGGCCTCGTGCTCAAACGAGTCATCAAAGATAAAGCACTTGCCCTCCTCGATATGCACGACCTCCTCCCCGACGCGCAGGCGGCACTGCCCCGGCGGAACGACCAGGGGGAGGTGGCAGCGGAGCTTCTTGTTGGTCGGCCCGTGGTGCTTCTTGATGTGAGTCTGGGGAGCCAGCGCCGAGAAGAAGGCGTGGTCATAGTGCCCCGGGAGGGCGGCGATGAGCCGTGAGGTGTCGGGGCATAGCGCGCGGTTGGCGGCAAAGTCCACGTTGTGGAGGTAGAGGTAGAAGACGTTCCAGTCGCCGGCATCATGACCGAGGCTCCCGAGTCCATCGGCGGCCTGTACGAAGACGATAGATCAGTACCTCATGTCCAGCCGTGTACGGCCGTGGCAACCCAGAACCCCACGCACATGGATGTCGCTTGCCCACGTTGGTGCTCGGTAAGGCTGGAAACCTCGCTGGCCCTTGAGCGCCAGGAGCTCGTCCCGGATCCTCGGGAACGCCGCCTCGAGCTCCCGGACAAAGGGGAAGAGCCTCGTCGGCCACACGCTCTGAGCCCGCAGTGAGGGCACGAGGTCCGGGCAGCCGAGTTGCCAGGGCGAGGCCGTCAGGGGCCGTCGCTGACGGTTGAGTTGCATGAGAACCCACTGTCGCACGCGGGCGCACGGATCACCCACGCGATCCTCGTCGTCGTGCCCGTGGCGCTGGTTGTTGGCGTCGTTGTCGTCGTCGGGGCTTGGGGTCGAGGCGAGGGACCGGCAAAGCCAGCGCCAGGCCATCTCCTCGCTGAACCGCGAGAGCCCCCACGAGCGCACGAGCTCCCGGAGCCGCCGCTCGATCGTCGCGTCCAGGGCATCGCGCGGGCTCGCGCACTGGTTCCCATCGTCGCCCACCATGATGCTCCGCCAATGTGTGACAAGATGCCGTGTCTGTTCGGTGAGCGGATCCAATACACCGACCAATTTTTAATTGTCACTGTCGAAGCAGCAATTACGTACCTTAACGAATACAAGCGCTGCTCGCATCGTACTTTATCGAATGCAACGCCAATCTTGCCTTTGAGCATTTGCATCTTGTGCTTGGGTCCCATCGCCATTTGCGTGCGCGGATTTACTTGTCTCTCTCGCTCTGTGCGCGTTACGACCGCGAACGTGGACGCGATCGGCGTCACCCCCCACCACGACGATGCTCGTGACGTTCGTGATCGACACGAGCGCGTCCATGAACCAGACGACAAGCAGCGGGATGACGCTCCTCGACTACGCCAAGTCGGCCGTCGAGCGCTTCGTCAAGCGCGTCCGGGACCCCGCGCGGCGGTACCAGCATCACTTCATGCTCGTGTCCTGCGGCCCGGACAATGCCAGCGCCCAGCGTCGACAGCGACAGGGGACGGCAAGCGCCGCCAGCATCAGCGCCAGTGGCCTGGGGCCATCGGCCGCGTCATCGTCGTCGGCGGCGACGACGACATGCCCCCCGTGGAACGGCCGGGTCCGCGTCGGTTGGGACCAGTCGACCAACAAGGACGCGTTCCTCGCCGAGCTCAAGAACCTCCGGGCCACGGACGTCAGTGACCTCGGTGGGGCCCTCAAGCAGGCCTTTGAGCTCATGAACCAGATCCGCCTGCAGTTCAACTGGGACAACTATGGACTCGGCCGCACGCCGTACAACACGAACGTCGCGGTCTGCGTGCTCCTCACGGATGCCACGACGCTCTCGACCGCCGATGGGCTCATCCAGGACGCGCTCGTGATCCCCCCGTCGACGGCCGTCGGCGCCGACCTCACGCTCGAGCCCTTCCGCTGGGACCAGCGGCTCTTCACGGTCGCCCTCAAGCTCGCCGCCACGGCCCCCAGCGCTTCCGGCGGGGCGCGGGCGCCGGTGCCGACGTGCCCGACGGATCTCATGGCCCTCAGCGAGGCCACGGGGGGGATGCTCTATCTCCCGACCACCAAGTCCACCGTCGAACAGAGGTGATATATGACGTGTTGAAAGTTTTGCTGCGTGGCTCTACTCACTCACGTGCGGTACTGGTGACGGGTTCCGAACGAATGCTAGCATCGACCAGATCATCACCAAGCTCAAGGCCGGAGCCGTCGTCAAGTTTCGTTGCGATGGGGACGACAACGACGGTGAGTTCCCCACGACACGGAACATCATCAGCCCGATCCCCAGTGGCAAGGAGTACACGTGGCCAATCGCCGAGGCCTTTTGGCTTGACCGCAACACGGTCTCGTTGCAACCACGGGAGGCGCATCCGACGCTCGTCTATCGCCGGGTCGTCGAGGGCGCGATCGAGGCCGCGACGAACCACATGCTCCTCGACACGCTCAAGTTCGCGTCCGATAGTTATGTCCTTGAGACGACGCTCTCGCCGTCACCGCCTCGGGGTCAGCGGTGGCCAGTGTACGTCGTCAATAGTCGCGGGGATGGTCGTCTTGGTAAGGGGACGTGGTCGCTTTTTGTGTGTGGAGGGTATCTGCTGTGCTCACACCACCCATGGCTCTTTCTACAGGCGATCCGATTGGTTTTCTGCGTGCAGCTCCATCCGGCGGACCATCACCCAGTGCCGTCCTCGTGCTCCTTCCGTACAACTATCCGCTTCTATTTTCCCTGTTGGTCGAGGCCGCGCGAGTGTATCAGGCGAGCGGGCAGAGCATTAACACATCAGCGGCGGCCTGGGTCTTTCAGGCGAAGGCGATGCCATCGGCTTGGCGCGAGTCATTTCAGGCGTATCTCGCTGGCGTCCCGTTGTACTACTATGCTCCACTTAAGAAAGCTCTCCGCAAGTTCAATCTACAGGACATGGTCCCGGAGGTGCAGGACTCGGGTCGAAGTTATCAGGTTGGTGGTCTTATTTAACCCCCACAGGGGATGTATTGATTACAAACTGGCTTATATGCATGCTAGATCTCAAGCTTTCTAAATCGGCTTCGAGAACAGTCAGTAGCAGAAGGCGAGAACAACAACAAATTGAACGCACGCCCAAACCGCAACGAGTGGGGAGGTTCGAATCGAAATGTCCCAGAAGCATCTCCATCCGCTTCACCGCTCCCATCAAAAAGCGACTTCAGTTCAAATGCATCGCTGGATCCTATGCTAGATACAATTGGCTCCATGTCCCTCGAAGACCTCCTACAGGTGCACCTCAATGGGGCAGAGTCCTTGTTCTCGCGACACGGTCACAGCTCGAACCGTTCTTTTCATCGCCGAACATTCCAGCAGGCCGTCCGTGACCCTAGTAGCCTGCAATTTGGACCGAGTGCACGCGTTTCTGAGCAAGACGACAAGCATCAGCAACCGATTGACTCCATGAGCGATTACGAATCGCGACTTATCAAGAAAGAGGCATTAAGGAATCCATTGGGCGATCCCGAGCCAGACGAAGACACTCCTGCCGGTCTGCGTCGCCGTCAACTGTGCTTTAATCTTGGCAATCCGTACAAGAAGAACGCTGCCAAGGTATGTATTGCACGTTCAGTGCCTTCATGCAGATCACTCTTTGATCGACGATTGTGTTTCAGCAACAAGTCAGCAATGTCTATCAAGGCGAGGCTGCTGATGAAGCAGCTGCACTGGGTGGGCAATCACCTAAGCGTCAACGGACTCGAAAACGGTCATCGCAACTCAAGCGCGACAAAAAGCAGGCGAAACGCTCTCACAGACCACCCAATTCCCCATCGTTTACCTCTTCTCCTGGCTCACCATCAAGATCTCCCACGTCTGGTTCGAGTGGATCCTCGGCCAGCTCGTCTCCAGTTCGCAGTGAATCAGGAGATTCGATCATCTCAGATGCTTCAGTGGATTCAAATTATTCAGTGAAAGCCGAGACGGCTCAGCTTCTTGGAGTTCCACTACGAGAGCAGGACCACGCCGAAACCACCTCAAATAACTCATTTGTGCGTTTGATTTACAGCGTTCTCGCGGAAAACTGGGAGGATTGGAGCAACGTTTTGCGGTTAATCAAGAGTCGATCAACAACACCTCAGGTAAGGATCCAATTATTGCTGCCCAATCCAGGCTCGTGTGCCTAAGTGATTATTATGACAATGATTTCAGGAAAATGAGTTCATTGTCAATGCCTTGAGCGGCATGAAAGGAGGAAATGGCGTTGTTCAAACGTATATTAAGCAAGCGATCCGTCAAGCATCGGAGTTCAAGAAAGTTGGGCTAGTCAAACAGCTCGAGTGTTTACTTGATCCTGCTTGCAACGCAACTACTTCTTCCACTGAAAAAGCCGCTTCGAAGCAATTGCCCAGTGATCAAATAGTGAACTCGGACGGAACATCGGTGGTCATAAGGTGACAATATACGAAAGCTTGTTCTGCAGTTTGGATGGTGAGTCGGAAGGGTCGCGAAACGGTAATTGACTGTAGACTCTATATTATCCATGGCATCGAAGTGGCTTGGGCACGAAAAGGCGCCGATGAATGATCAACAACGAGCGCCTCAACAGTGTAGATACACGGTAGCGCGCTGCAGGCAGCGGCGTCTGTGTGCGCTCTGTCGGATCAGCTGCCGGCAAAAGCACGAAGGATAGACGTTGCCTGCATTCACGCTGACTCATGAGCAAGCGCCATGCAAAGACGGTATGCATGAGGAACAGCACTACGTTGCTCCCACAACAGCTTACACACTCTCAAACTGCAGACGTCGACAAAGACGAACAATGTGTCGGCAGCATCACTGACGTTTCTGCGGAGCGAATTGGACAAGTATGACCCAGACACAGGTGTATTTAATCGCCCAGGTGGGGCGCCGTCAACAACCGTTGCCTCTGTTGGAGGCATGACGTCGAGCGAAGTCACAGACACGAAAGTCCCGAAATCTATCCATTTCCCTCGCTCGGATGAGTCGTCAAAGCCCTCTGCTCAGAAATCCACCAGCCAGGGTTCTCCACATAGAAGCAACAATGCCCCAGCAGCACCAGCAGAGTTGCCGATGCGGAAAACCGCCGACAGCACGAACAGCGTGAGTGTGTCAACCAAGAAAGACAACGCCTACGCAGCTGCATCTTTAGCGGGAGTTGGATTCGCGTCTTGGCTGGAACGTCGGCTACCTCGTGACCAAATCGGACATCCCGGTGTTGGGGTTGTTGATGAAAATGGCTCAAGCAGTTCTCCAGTGTCTTCTTCTGCGTGCATTTCGAAAAGCTTTCTCCCTGTGTGGTGCTTTCTTGACGTCGATTACACCGCTTCCGACAAACTACCCACACTGTTGAGGAAAGGCCCGCAGAAAGGAGTCGCTATTCCGATTGATGAACTGAGTGGAATAGCAGGAAACTGGTCTGGTTGTATGGTCACTGCTTACGATGCTCACCTCGACCGATACATAGTTTCATGGTCGGCAGGTAAACGAGTCGGCTCTCCAATTGTCCATCGTTGTCAAATTTGCTTGGACCAGGAAGATCGGAACGAATATGTGAACAAGTTGACCGCCGCGACTGAACGACGAAGCCAAGCAGAGGCGCTGCTAAGGCAGTCACTGTACATCGAAAGCATGCCAATTACGTCCGATATTCAATTGGATGCGGAGACAATAACCCACATCCTGAACCTGGCATTATCGACCCCATCAACTGGCACAGAATCCAGCACATCAGCGCTTCTTGAAGAAGTCAACAATGAGTACATGAAAACAATGAACCGATTGGTATTTGAAGCGAACGTCAATGACATTGCGACCGAGTTTCCCGACCTTTCTGTACCGAATTTGGCGTTGGAGCTTCCTCCAAAACAATCTGGCGTGGTGGCCGTTGCACAATATGATTATAACCAACGCTTCCTCAGCATCGCGAATGACAAGTTCCTCAATCTCAGTTTCGCCGTCAGTGCGTTACTTGATGTTCGCAAGAGTTGCGTGGACGCAGAGGCACAGAAATTTCTATTGGACCATCAACCGACCGAAATCAGCTTCGGAGATACACATCCAATACCTCGAAGTATTACCTTACAAGAATTCACTTCTCTCCATGCTCAAATGAGCCACACCGCACTGCGGTACATGAGAGACCACTGGACACGACTGGCAGCAAAGAGAATCAATATGCACTTAACATCAGCTCAACACCCACACTATAATATCGGTGAGTCCAATCGTTTGAAGTACTTGACCACGCCGTTGCGTGGGATCCTCCAACGAATCAATTTTATGGTGGAAGACAGTTTGCGATTGCTGATTCATCAAAATTTTGTGGGGTATACAAAGTTAATTGAGGATATGGCCGGGCACATAGTGAACGTCCGAAGTCCCAGTGACATACAAGTTATCCGCAAGGACCACAACTCGGGTGTCGCATCAGAATCCATCTCTCATGCTGTTCATCAGCCTATGTTTCGAGTTGAGATGATCATACCATCGGAAAAGAGGGTTTTGAATCGGGAAGAGGTAGACAAACGAGCAGCGGCAATCCGTGAATGGCACCACGCCAACGCCCACGATAAATTAGCGCAGTGCCCACTTGAATCAATTCCAGCTGAGGAGGGATTACGATTCGAGTACGTCACGACAGCCAAAGAATTTCAGGATACTCTTGTCTCTCAATTCGATGGTGCTCTCAGCCGCTTGAAAACATTGGAGCTAGTCGAGCGCCTTGTCATGGATAGAATCTTCTGGCCGAATCAGGATTGTATATCTTGCATTGACAACAACATGGACCTAGTTGCCTCACTTCGTGACCGAGTGAAATCAGCTGTTGAAAATGCTGTTCGACCACTACAGCAGTACCACGAGCAGTTCAACCAGTACATCCCTCTATTGAATATGAACGTCGATGACTATTTGAAGACGATCATCAAACAGCAACCGGCAGCGTCTAGCAGCCCACAGGCAATTGAAGATGGTACGCCGTCGGGAGAGAGCGAGCTGCCTCCATTGGTTGCCCCTGTCGAATTGATCGAGCTTCGGCGTCTATTGTTCTACCATCGCGACCAAGAGATATCCATATTGGATTCTATTCCTTCACGCCCGGTTAATCTTGGATTGTTCCTGGTCGACCTCACGAATATACGTCACTCACTTGCAAAGAAACATCGTGATTGTTTTACAAAACTACTGGAGTCTCAAGTTGGTTATTGCTTTCAGGTAGCGTCCCGTTTGATGGCGAAGTTTGAGGAGATCAATCAAAATCTCGCTGCAACACCTAAAGACATAGAGAGCCTGACAGCCCTGCAAGAATACATCAACGGTATCCCTATGCTTTTACAACCTCTCCAAGACGAAATTTCACAGATGATGCGTGATAATGCTCTCATTGACGAATTCCATTACTATGTGAGTGATGAGCATCTTCGCCTGACGTGGAATGTACAAGGATGGCCCAACAAGATAGTTGCCCAAAGCGCCCGCTGCAAGTGGGCGCTCGATGAGCGGAAAGGGAAATTTTCCAAACAAATGGAATCGGAGCAAGAGAGGTTCGAGAAAACTTTGACTGGTTTGCTCGAGGAGATCGAAAGCTTCTCTCGTTATGATAATCTGGCATTTGTCGACGACGTTGCGCAGCATGCGTTAACGGTGCAGAAGAAGCTGGAGCAGGCTCAGCAAGATGCGATGCTGTTTAACAGCCGGGAAACACTCTTCGGCAAGGAAGTGACATCGTATGACTCACTCTCTCTTGCGAAAAAGAACTTCGAGCCCTATAATATGCTGTGGTCGACGTCATACAACTGGATCCAAAGTCGAAAAAATTGGATTCAGGGTAGCTTCACAGACATCAACGCTGAGGAAGTTGAGAAGGCGGTGGAAACGTACAGCACATCGATACAGAAAGCGTTCAAGTTCTTCAGCAACAGTGGGAATGAGGCTTGCACGAAAATCGCTGAAACCGTCAAGGAACAAATCTCTGTATTCAAACCATTTGTTCCCTTGATTGTCGCGCTTCGCAATCCTGGTATGAGGCAACGCCACTGGGTGGATTTGAGCAAGAATCTTGGTTTTGACCTCGAAATTGACGAGAGCTTTACATTAACCAATGTGTTTCAGCTGAACCTGTTAGATCGTATCGATGATATTGTAAAGGTTGCTGAAGCTGCAGGAAAGGAATACCAAGTAGAGCAAGCATTGATGACAATGAAAGGCGCTTGGGAAAAGATCGACCTTCAAATTATACCTTATCGAGAGACAGGAACATACGTAATTAAGGGAGTCGATGAAATCCAAGTTGTACTTGACGAGCACGTTACGATGACGCAAGCAATGATGTTCTCATCGTTCAAGGGCCCATTTGAGGAAGAAATCGCCGACTGGAATGCCACCTTGCAACTAGTCTCAGAGGTTTTGGAAGAGTGGTTGGCTGTTCAACGCAATTGGCTATACCTGCAGCCAATTTTTGAATCGCCTGACATCAATAAGCAGCTTCCAGCTGAAGGCAAACGTTTCGCTTCAGTAGATAAAAACTGGCGACAAACACTCGCTTCTGGTAAAGCAAAGCCAAAGGCAATCGAGTTTTGCAAAAACGTAAAACTACTTGAAAAATTCAAAGAGTCTAATATCTTTCTGGAGATGGTTCAAAAAGGTTTGAGCGACTATCTAGAAGTTAAAAGGTCTTCGTTTGCACGTTTCTACTTCCTCTCAAATGATGAGCTTCTCTCCATATTATCCGAATCCAAAGATGTTAAGCTGGTGCAACCTCATCTCAAGAAATGTTTCGAGGGGATCGTACAAGTAACATTTGAAGACGATCTAAACATCAGCGCGATGATATCAGCTGAAGGAGAAAAAGTAGCGTTTGTCAATCAAATCGATCCGAAGAACAAGAATGTTGAGCACTGGATGTCTGAAGTTGAAGGGATGATGAAAGTTTCAGTAAGAGACTCGATGGAACGTGCCATACTCGACTACACTCGTATCGATCGAACTGTATGGATCCAGAAATGGCCAGGTATGTGTGTCTTGAATGGAAGCCAAATGCACTGGACACGCGAAATGGAAGAGGCCATGGATAAAGATGGTCGTGATGGGGTCAAGAACATGATGACTCGCCAACTCGGTCAGCTAGCGGATATGGTGAAACTTGTGCGTGGCAACCTCGATCGCATGTCAAGGATTACGTGCGGTGCGTTGACGGTGATTGACGTTCACGCTCGTGACGTAACAAGGAAGCTCGTCGATAACAACGTCGAGTCCAAAGGCGATTTTCTGTGGAGCTCACAGTTAAAGTATTACTGGGAGAAAGATTTGTGGGTTCAAGCAGTTACGTCTCGAAGACCTTATGGCTATGAGTATTTAGGCAACTCTTTTCGTCTAGTGATCACGCCACTCACAGACAAGTGCTATTTGACGCTTATGGGTGCGTTGCAAATGATTCTCGGTGGAGCCCCTGCAGGACCTGCAGGAACTGGAAAGACAGAAACCACAAAAGATCTGGCCAAAGCACTCGCAAAGCAGTGCGTTGTATTCAATTGCTCCGATGGGCTTGACTACATTGCAATGGGCAAATTTTTCAAAGGGTTGGCTTCGTGCGGAGCATGGGCATGCTTCGATGAATTCAACCGAATTGATATCGAGGTGCTGTCAGTGGTTGGGCAACAAGTGATCACCCTGCAACTTGGGATTCGGCGTGGTGATACGCGCATTGTGTTCGAGGGATCCGATATCAAGCTAAGCGATCAATTTGGAGTATTTATCACGATGAATCCGGGTTATGCAGGGCGAAGTGAGCTTCCTGATTCTCTTGCCGCGTTGTTCCGACCTGTCGCGATGATGGTGCCAGACTATGCGCTGATCGGAGAGATCATGTTTTTTGCTTATGGCTTCGCCGATGCACGGGCACTTGGAGCAAAGATGGTAACGACGTTTAAACTTTGCTCTGAGCAATTGTCTTCGCAATTCCATTATGACTACGGAATGCGAGCAGTAAAAACAGTTATCACTGCGGCGGGGAATCTTAAACGTGATGACCCAGACATGGATGAGGATGTTCTCTTGCTTCGTGCTCTTCAAGATGTCAACTTGCCCAAGTTCTTGGCGCATGACATTCCTCTTTTCAACGGAATCATAAGTGACCTATTCCCTGGAAAGCACCGACCGAATCTGGACTATGGTGCTTTAATTAGTGTGATCAAATTGAAGACTCACAAACAGGGTCTGCAACCAGTCCCGTATTTTTTGACGAAGTGCATCCAACTCTACGAAACAATTGTTGTTCGTCACGGTCTAATGGTGGTTGGTGCGACTGGAGGCGGCAAGAGCTGCAACATAAGCGTCCTAGCTGACGCTCTCACCGAGCTGAAACAACGCGGAGAAGTTGGATTTGCTTATGAGAAAGTGATAAAATATCAACTCAATCCTAAGTCAATCACGATGGGACAGCTCTACGGCGAGTTCGATCCCAACACCCATGAATGGCAAGATGGGATACTGTCAACGCTCTATCGGACAGCATCAAGTGACACAAAACCAGACCGCAAGTGGATTATTTTTGACGGGCCGGTCGATGCGATTTGGATTGAGAACATGAACACAGTCCTCGACGACAACAAAAAGCTGTGCCTAAACAGTGGAGAGATGTTGCAAATGTCGAACCAAATGACCATGATGTTCGAGGTCGAAGACCTCTCAGTTGCGTCTCCAGCCACAGTTAGTCGTACAGGAATGGTTTACATGGAGCCAAGCACACTCGGACTGGGGCCATTAGTTGACTCGTGGCTGGAGGTGCTTCCAAAGTCGATACAACCATTTGGGCATCTGTTCTTGAAGCTCTTTGACGTGTATCTGTATTCATCTGTGTCGTTTATGCGGTCATACATGAGTGAGCTAGTACCAACAATGGACAACAACCTCGCGCAGAGCTTAATGAGCATCCTAGACTGCTATCTCGATTCCTACAGAGAACGAACGGATGGAATGGGCGGCGAGCCACAGCTTCCGAATGCTCAATTCAAGAGCGATGTTGAGCCCTTGTTTATTTTTGCGTTGGTTTGGTCCGTTGGTGCGACAACAAATGATGCTGGGCGCGTGAAATTCGACAGTTTCCTCCGTGGTGAGATGGTGGCAAATAACGCATCACCATCGATGCCTGCGCAAGGTCTTGTGTACGACTACTGCTACTCGACGAAGGATCATAAATGGATGTTGTGGATGGACACGATCTCTCCCTACAAAGTACCGCCGAACACGTCGTTTGCTGACATTGTCGTTCCAACAGCTGATTCCGTTCGAAACACTTTTCTACTTGACGCTCTTATGCGAACAAACAAGCATGTATTGATGGTTGGCGGTACCGGAACGGGGAAGACGGTCAACATCACCAAGTACCTTATGTCGTTGCCTGCTGAGACAGTAATTCCTGTGCCAATCACATTTTCTGCACAAACATCAGCAAACCAAACGCAAGATCTTCTCGATTCAAAAATGGAAAAACGACGTAAAGGTGTGTACGGACCACCAGCCGGAAAGAAATACATCGTATATGTCGACGATTTGAACATGCCGAAACGGGAAAAGTATTTTGCGCAACCGCCGCTCGAGTTAATTCGCCAATGGTTCGACCAGGGTGGATGGTATGATCGTAAGCTCTTAGTATTCAGAAGCATAATCGACATTCAGTTTGTCGCATCGATGGGTCCTCCTGGTGGTGGGCGTAATCCAATCACGCCACGCATCGTTCGCCATTTCAACGTCATTGGCTATGCCGAGCTGGGAGACGATAGCAAGAAAACAATCTTCAGCACCATCCTAACTAACTTCTTGTCCGCATTTCCGTCTGAAGTTGGTCGCCTGTGTGAGAGCATGGTGAACGCCTCAATCAAGGTTTACAGCACAATCTGTAGGGAGCTACTCCCTACTCCAGCAAAGTCGCATTACACGTTCAATTTGCGAGATCTCGCGAAGGTCTTTCAAGGCGTCTTGATGGGGGACAGTCGAAAAATAGCCGATCCTGATGGTCTAATTCGACTTTGGGTGCATGAATGCAAGCGTGTCTTTGAAGATCGAATGATTTCGCAACAGGATCACGATTGGTTTTTGCAGCTTATGCGTCGCTCGATCGCCGAATTCTTTGGCACTGATTACAATAAGATCATCAAAAATGACTACTTGATTTATGGGGATTATCTAGTCCCAGGTGCCGATCCAAGAGTGTACGAGGAAGTCGTCGAGGTTGATAAAGTGCTGGGCATTATTGAAGAGTATCTCCTTGACTACAACGCTGAAAGCAAGACGCCTATGTCTCTCGTTTTGTTCATGGATGCAGTCGAGCACGTGTCGCGTATATCACGCATAATTCGACAACCCATGGGTAACGCACTTCTCCTTGGCGTCGGCGGTAGTGGTCGGCAGAGCTTGACAAAATTAGCGACTTACATGGCTGGCTACAAGTGTTTCCAAGTTGAAATTGTCAAAGGGTATGGGATGGTGGAGTGGCGTGATGATGTTAAGAAGTGCCTCCTCCTCGCTGGTGTGAAAGACACGCCAGTGGTGTTTTTATTCTCTGATGTTCAAGTTGTCAATGAGACCATGCTGGAGGACTTGAACGGAGTGTTAAATGCAGGTAATGTCCCCAACTTGTATGGCCCAGAAGACATGGATCAAATCATCAATTCGTGCCGTATCGACTGCCAGAAGAAGCAAATTCCACCGACAAAGACAAATATCTTCCAGCAGTACATCAACCGTGTGCGCAGAAATATTCACTTGGTCACTTGCATGAGTCCCATCGGAGCACTCTTCCGTGACCGATTGCGAATGTTCCCTGCCCTGGTTAACTGCTCAACGATCGACTGGTTTAGTGAGTGGCCAGCAGAAGCTCTCAACTCCGTGGCAACAGCCATTCTCAGTGACAGCAATCTCAACCTTGGTAACGCTCTCCCAGCACTTGTGGAGAGTTTCAAGGTTATTCATCAGAGCGTTGAGCACGCATCAAAAGATTTCTTCAACACTCTGCGACGGTATTTCTATGTCACCCCGACTAGTTATCTGGAGCTTCTATCCACGTTTAAGTCAGTGTTAGTGTCCAAGCGAGAGGAGGTGAATACGATGAAGAGTCGGCTGCAAAATGGTGTCGATAAGCTGTCTGAAACGAAGGCAATCGTCGCGACGATGCAGACAGAGCTCGTCGAATTGCAGCCAGTACTGGCTGCCACTCAGATTGAAGTTGAGCAGATGATGGTTCAAATTGCAAAAGACAGCGCCGAAGCTGATGCGACGAAGGCGACAGTGGAGAAAGAAGAAGCAGCAGCAAGCGTGAAAGCCTCCGCAACCAAAGAGATTGCTGATTCAGCGCAGCGCGATCTGGATGCTGCTCTTCCAGCTCTAGATGCCGCTTTGGAATGTCTGAATAAGTTAAAGAAAGCCGACATCGACGAGGTGAAAGCCCTGAAAACACCACCTGCAGGAGTAAAACTCACGATGGAGGTGGTGTGTATTCTATTCGGCCAGAAACCAGTTCAAAAGCCAGATCCTGACAAACCCGGTAAAAAAATCAATGACTATTGGGAAGTTGCTCAGAAGGTCGTCTTGTCAAATGCGAACAAGTTTATGGAGAGCTTGTTGACTTTCGACAAGGATAATATTCCTGACGCTATTGTTTCGAAGGTTATATCATATATGGAGGATCCAAACTTCACGCCCGAGGCGATCGAAAAGTCTTCCAAAGCGTGCACAGCAATTTGCATGTGGGCACGGGCAATGTACACCTATCATTTCGTTGCAAAGGCAGTCGAACCAAAGAAGCAGGCATTAGCGGAGGCGCAGACTGAACTTGATGCTACGTTAGCCGTTTTGAAGGGTGCTCAAGACAATCTTCAGCAAGTGAGCGATCGTCTTGCTGAACTTGAGAGATCTTACAAGGCCGCTGTGACCAAGAAGGAGGAGCTTGCTGCGAAAGTCATTCAATGTCAAGTCCAGTTACAGAATGCTGAAACACTTATTGGTGGACTGGGCGGTGAGGAGGCTCGATGGAAGGATACAGTTGCTCAACTACAAGAAGATTATTCAAACCTTACGGGAGATGTGCTCGTGTCTGCGGGCACTATTTCGTATCTTGGTGCGTTCACGGCTGAATTTCGCGAGAAATTGGTCACGTTATGGCATGGAGCACTGGTGAAATATGCTGTCCCGCATTCGCACGGCTGTGATATTATTCGAACCTTGCAGGACCCTGTGAAGTTGAGAGCATGGCAAATCGCTGGATTGCCAACGGACACCGTTTCGACGCAAAATGGCATTATCATGTCCAGGGCTCGTCGGTGGCCATTACTGATTGATCCTCAAGGACAAGCTAACCGCTTCATTAAAAACCTCGGTAAAGACAAGAATCTGTGCGACAATGGTATGGATGTTGTCAAGCAATCAGACAGAAATTTCCTTCGCAACCTTGAAAACGGCATTCGTTTCGGGAAATGGGTTCTGTTGGAGAACGTTGGGGAAGAACTTGATGCTGCACTGGAACCCGTTCTTCTCCAACAAAAATTCAAGCAAGGCGGTCAGGATATGATTCGCCTCGGCGAAAATATAATTCCGTATAACGATTCATTCCGTTTCTACATGACGACGAAGTTGGCAAACCCGCACTATGCTCCCGAGGTGTGTGTTAAAGTCAGTTTGTTGAATTTCACAATCACGATGAAGGGCCTTGAGGAACAGCTACTTGGAGTTGTGGTGCTGAAGGAGATGCCAGACCTCGCAGCGAAAAAAAATGAGCTTGTGGTATCAAATGCCGAAGGGAAGCGCCAGCTATATGAGATTGAGAACCAAATTCTGTACTTGCTTTCACATTCAGAGGGCAACATTCTTGATGATACGAACTTGATTGAGACCCTTGCAAATGCGAAGCAGACGTCTGCGGTGGTGATGACTAAGATGAAGGAGGCAGAAGAGACGGAAAAAGAAATCGATGCTCGAAGTGAAGGCTATCGTCCTGTTGCATACCGCGCTGCGTTGCTCTTCTTCTGCATTGCTGATCTATCTCTCGTCGATCCAATGTACCAGTATTCTCTAACTTGGTTCACGAGCCTCTTTATCCGCGGTATTCAATCAGCAAAGCCAGCTTCTGCACTGGAACAACGGCTCAAAAACTTGAACGATTTCTTCACATATTCCGTGTACAAGAATGTGTGTCGGTCCCTTTTTGAAAAACATAAATTGCTCTTCTCGTTCCTGCTAACAATTAAGATCATGCAAGGCAACAACGAAATTGACCCTGGAGAATGGCGTTTCCTTATTTCTGGAATGGCCAGTGGAGGATCGATTCAAGCAGATAACCCAGCTTCAGGCTGGCTGGAGTCATACGCGTGGAATGAAATCTGTGCTTTGTCGACGTTCCCCAGCTTTGCATTGTTGGTTGGCGAGTTCGAACGCCACGTTGGTGAATTTCGTCAGATGTTTGACTCAACTGAACCTCAGAATCAAGCGATTCCTGGAGTATTGGATCAATCGCTTGATTCTTTCCAACGTCTTTGCATACTACGCGTTTTGCGACCTGACAAGATGATGCCCGGTATTCAAAATCTCGTGTGTGAAAAATTGGGGCGTGAGTTTATTGAACCTCCGCCGTTCGATCTCAAGAACACATTCGAAGACTCTAGCCCGACTACACCGCTAATCTTCATTTTGTCGCAAGGGTCGGACCCTGCAAAAGATCTGCATACCTTCGCTGTAAGTGTCGGCATGGACACAAAACTCAAGTCCATTGCGCTTGGGCAAGGCCAGGGCGTGATAGCGGCGAGGATGATCGAGAGCGCCACGTCCAAAGGAGAGTGGGTGCTGCTTCAAAACTGCCATTTGGCACTGAGCTGGATGACAGAGCTTGAGCGAATTTGCGAAGAACTGGATGGGAGCAAGCTGCATGCCGAGTTCCGACTGTGGCTCACGAGTATGCCCACACCACAGTTTCCTGCGTCGGTTCTCCAGGACGGCGTGAAGATGACCAAGGAAGCTCCCAAGGGGTTGCGGGCAAACCTCAAAAACACATATTACAAGCTAAATGACAACCGCTTGAGTGTGACGAAGAAGCCGCAGGTGTTCCGCAAGTTACTCTTTGGGTTGTGCTTTTACCACGCGATTGTCTGTGAGCGGAAGCGCTTTGGGGCACTGGGGTGGAACATCCCGTATCAGTTCAATGAGACGGACCTCGATATCTCAATGGCCCAGTTGGAGATGTTCCTCGACACATATGATCAGATCCCCTTTGACGTCCTGCAGGTGATGACCTCGACCATCAACTATGGCGGGCGAATCACGGACGACAAGGATATGCGGACTTCGGACGTCATCCTCATGACCTTCTTCAAAGACGCCATTCTCCAGGAGGGGTACAAGTTCTCCAAGAGCGGAACCTACTTCTCGGTCACGTGCGACCCGGATCGCCCGTACCAGAGTTACGTCGACTACATCAACTCACTGCCCATCAACCCCGAGCCGGAGGTGTTTGGCATGCACGAGAACGCTGACATCACGTGCGCGCAGTCGGAGACATACGAGATGTTCGACATTATCCTCTCGCTCCAGCCCCGGGTGAGCACCGGGGCGGGTAAGTCCCGGGAAGAGATCATCGCCGACACGGCCAAGGCCATCGAGGGCAAGCTCCCAGGGCCATTTGACCTGGAGCACGTCCAAGCCAAGTACCCGGTGAGCTACTCCGAGTCGATGAACACGGTCCTCGCACAGGAGGTCGAGCGCTTCAACCGGCTCATTGGGGTCATGGACTCGACCCTCAAGCTCGTTCAGAAGGGCCTCAAGGGTCTCGTCGTCATGTCCGCCGAGCTCGAGGCCATGGGCAATGCCCTATATGATCAAAAGGTCCCGGCGGTCTGGGAGTCCAAGGCCTACCCGTCGCTCAAGCCCCTGTCCCCGTGGGTCAAGGACCTCCTGGACCGGCTCGAGTTCATCGCCAAGTGGATCGACCATGGGATCCCCGCGGTGTTTTGGATCTCGGGCTTCTTCTTCCCCCAGGGCTTCATGACGGGGACGATCCAGAACCACGCCCGCAAGTACAAGCTCCCGATCGACTCGCTGTCATTCGAGTATTTGATGATGGCCGAGGACGTCCACGACCTCGCGGCCAGGCCCGAGGACGGCTGCTACACCTACGGGCTCTTCATCGAGGGGGCCCGGTGGGACAAGGACATGGGGTCCCTCGACGACCCCCTCCCCCGGGAGCTCTTTGCCAAGATGCCTGTGATGCACCTCCTCCCCCGGCCCAACCGGGAGCCCCCGCGGGAGGGGATCTACCGCTGCCCCGTGTACAAGATCCTCACGCGCACGGGGACGCTCTCGACGACCGGCCACTCGACCAACTTTGTCATGTGGATCGAGATCCCCTCCAAGAAGAAGACGATCTGGCGCAACTCGCTCGTCTCCGAGACCAACGCCCAGATTCTCTTTTGCGATCAGGAGTACTGGATCAAGGCCGGCGTCGCGTGCTTTTGCGCCTTGCGTTATTAGGAGCAGCAGTCGATCACGAATATCACAGACCAGTTGTGCATACCTCGGGCCCTTTTTCTCTCTTACTCTCTCTGTGAGTGTCCCGTCAGACGGCAAAGGAAAAGACCTGGAGCCAGGGCCAGAGGCGGTCGACGCCCATGGAGATGTCCCGGACGAGGAGCATGAGCGCATTGAGCACGTAGTCGACGCCCTCAAAGAGCGTCGGGAGCGTCGAGGCGTTCGTGAGCATCTGCTGTGGGGTCACGGCGATGGCCACGAGGCTCAGGAGCAGGAGCACCGCGAGGACGAACCCCGGGGGCTCCGTCACGCTCGCGAGCCAGACGTAGAAGAACGACGTGACCGTCCGCCAGGTCCGCCGCCGCATGGCCCCCGTGCGTGGGCTCGTCGTCGATGGCATCATGGCGGCCTGTGGTCCGCCGGGTTCCTCGGATGATGACAAGGGGCTGCGGCTCTCGTGGGGGTTGCTCTGTCGCCACGGCCCCTGGCGCTTGTCGAGCGTCCCGACGCGTCGCATCTCGAGCGGATGCCGCTCGGCGATGAGCCGCCGGAGGAGCAGATTGACCCGGGGCCCCTGGCGGTCGTCCCGCATGGGCGTCTCGGCGTTGGCGACCGCATCGTCCGGTCGGTGCGTGATAACCTCCTGCCGGCACAATGGGCACGTGTGGGTCACGAGGAGGCGCCTCGCGGCCGTTGACGACGACGACGGCGTGCGATCGCCGTCCTCGTCGCCATTCGTCGACGTGGCGACGACATCGAGCCGCTGGGACCCGCGATCATGGGCCCACGCCATCAGCAGGCACCCGCGGTCAAAGTTATGCCTGGTGTCATGGACGCATGTGAGTTCCCGTCATGTTTTGACCTGTCCGAATGCCAATGAGATGGCGTACCCGCAGACGAGCGTGACGGGGAAGCTCAGGAGGTCACAGCAGATCGCGCAGACCAGGTCCTCGCGCTCGAGCGGCGGGGCGATGCCGCCCCCGATGGGGCCCTTGGGCGGGGGTCGCGGGCGCCGCGGGCGTGGACTCGGCGCCGCAGTGACGCAGACACCGCCACCACTGCTGCCGCTGCTGCCGCCGCCGCTGGCAGTGGCCCTCGCGGTCGTGTAGCTTGTGGTCCCGAGGCTCGAGAGCGAGCGCCCGCGGCGGAGTCGGAGCTGCGCGTGGGGCATCGTCGTCGTCGTCGTCGTTGTTGCTGTTGGTTGTTCCGAGTACCTAACAACAAGGCACGCGCCAGCAGCGGTGTGGTGACATGCGAGAATCGCATTTCTGTTCCCAAGGGTTGGTTACACACACACACCAACGCACCAAGAACAAATACGGGGAAATACGGTAAAGGGAGAACAAGAACAAAAAAAACTGTCTCCCCAGCTGGCCACCCCCACTTCAACATCATGAAGAAGCCATGTGGGTTCGTAACTGAGGTGGAATGTGCTGATATACAACATCTCAGACAGCCGACGACGTATCCATTGACGATGGAGATCCGATCCCAATGTCCTCGACAAGGTAATACGGCCACCATCCCCTCTGCAGATGAACTTGTGTGCTCTCGATGGCTCATGGACTTGTGGTCGCCCCTTCGACGACAGTTTGGTCGCACTCCGCTGCATGTCGCCACGCGGACCAAGCACGTGGCCTTTGTCCAGCTCCTGCTGGCGCATGGCGCGATCGCGGTCGTCCCTGACAAGGCAACGC